>WTSP01012269.1:0-16930 GCA_025331215.1 Actenoides lindsayi
CAGCCAGGATGCTGGGGGCTTCTTGTCCCCCTGGGCACTCTCTGGCTCATCTCCAGCCCCTCTCGACCAACCCCCCCAGGGCCTTTCCCGCCGGGCCCTTTCCAGCCGCTCTGCCCCAGCCTGGAACAAAACAATTTGCTCTATCTTGAGACTGTTATTCTGACTTTCATTTACTATCTGTTTACTCTCAGGTCAGGTTAATTTTGGCCTGGCAAATACTCCCTTGTCTCTCCCCTAGAGTGCCCTTGTTGTCTTCCTTCCTTTGGGTTGAATTAGAAGACTTACGAGAAGAAAGGTTGTGTGAGGGACAGGGGATGGAAATGAGGAGCAGTTTTCTTTACTAATGACCACCTGAATAATGAAGGAAAATCCTTATTTTGTGGTATCTGAGGACTGTTCACTGTGTGACGTGGGTATTTTGTTTAGGAACAGCTCCTGAAAGAAGGGGGTCAAGCCATTGAAAGAAGACAGTTTGGAAATGATCTAGCCACCTATATATGAAAAAAAGCCACTATTTATTAGAAAGTCACTCTATTGAGTAGTCGTCTTGATGTTGCTGTTTTATGATGCTCAGTCTGTGTACTGATGTATTTGCTGTAGTCCAGACTCTCCCTGTTCTGTTGCAAGTTCTGAGACAAGGGCCCTTCCTTATGAAGGCTCAGGCTGGTAAAAACCAGTGAGGATTTGGTTTGAGTAGCTGTAAAGATAAACTGGTACATGTAATATTCCTTATGCCTTAATTTGATCATTTTATTTTGAAGGTACCCCTTTATAATTTTGTATAACTCCCTTTAATTTGATATTCTTCCAATTTTATTGAGAGCAGTTGAGAGTCTGGATACCTGGTTATGTTGACAGAACCTCTTTAGGAGTGAGTGGGATATGTGGTCTTGACACTCAAGAGAGTGACAGAGCCTGGCCCAGGCTGCCCAGAGAGGTTGTGGAGTCTCCTTCTCTGGAGACTTTCAAGACCCTCCTGGGTCTGTTCCTGTGTGGGCTGCCTTGGGTGACCCTGCTCTGGCAGGGGGGTTGGACTCGATGATCTTCAGAGGTCCCTTCCAACCACTACCATTCTCTGATTGCATGAAATCCTGGAATAATGTAAAACTTCTATTCTCTGGGAGATAGCTTGTGTCTGTTTTCCAGGCAGTTTGTGGTGACAGTGTTTCTTGGGAATGAATGGGAGGAGGAAGAGGGGAAGGAATCTGGCATCTCCTTGTAACTAAGCAGATGAACAGGCTACTACCCACCAACTTTGATGTTCATAACTATGCCCATCATTGGGTCTTAAACTCGAGGGTAATGCAGGGTGAGACACTGGTAGGTAAATAGTTAATTGTACAGAGCCTCATTTAGGAGGAGTTGACTCTCCTGACGTTCTTGGGGAACTCAAAGTTCAGTGGTCATGTCCATTTTCACCTTTGATCTACTACTTGAAGCTCTTTTGTGTTCAAGCCCCTTTGCTATCTCTTTCCTATTGAGGAATTTATCCTCTTGACTATAAGGACAAAAGCTTTTTTTTTTTTTTGCTTTTTTTGGGGGGTGGGTTGTTGTTTTTTTTTGAGTCTTTATTTTGTAGTACCCTTAATTACAAAATGGACCCTGTACCAACTTCTTCTGCCTTGAGTGGTATAAGGCATGGAAGTGACCTTCCAGCCTTAATATCACCAGGGCAACTTCAACCAAGTATTTTTTCCTTATGCTTTTCTGAAAGTCTAAGTCTGGTGCCGTGTTTGTGTGAGGGAGAGAGAAAAAATACACTTCAGGAAAGCTCTATTAAAGATCTTCAAACAAATAAAAAAGCACTTTGACATCAATGTTGGTAAGACCAAAGCGAATGCAAGAACCCGTGTCCATTATCAGCATTTGTGACAATGATGTTATAGTTTCCCTTAACCAAAGCAGCAACCTAAGTGATGCCTGAGCCTTTTTTTATTGGGTTTGCTTCTTAATACTTTTTCTGCTCTTTGTGCAGTTTGAGATATTCTTTATTTATTAGTACAAAATTGGATGGCTTGTGCTTCTGCTGTGAGTTACTGAAGCAGTGACACTTCAGTGTCTCCATAGAACCAAATGATGACTGTGAAATACTGTTAAATTTTTTTTTCATTAATATTATTTTTTAATTGTTTTTCTTCAGTTGAAAGGCAGTCCATGAGATGGAAGAGTTCTGTTGCTTCACCTTCTCTGTCACTTCTCGGTCTTGGTCTCCGTTTGCTTAACAAAGAGCTTGCAAAGACATCATCTGAATTCTAGCAGAGGTGTACTGATGGGGAATGGTATTTGGGGGAAAAAGAATAAAAGGGACAAATGAAAAGCATTCTCAGTTTTTGATGCAATATTAAGTTTCCACCTCTTTTCATATCAAGGTCCCACTAGATGTCTGGAGCATGTTGAGATGCTTGAGTTGTTGTAGCAGTAGGTGCCAATGTATCCAGAGCAGTTGGATACAAATCCAGTTGAAAGGGACATTTCAGAGAGAGAGTGAGGAAAGAAAATAGAATCTTATGGACAAGTCTGTCATTTTGTTGTGGAGTTTGGGGTTTTTTTCTTGTTGTTTTTTACTTTTCATACAGATGTTAAGAAGTGTTTTGGTCCTATCATGTAGTTCTTGTATGATATATTCAGTGGTAGGCTTACCAGTAGGTACATGGAGGAATAAGTACTCTTCCTTTAAAGGAGGGAAGAGTTAAAAGTGTAAAGGTTCATACATTTGGAATTGTAATATGCCACTTTATTTTGGTAAGAAAAAATATTGGGCATCTTATGAAAGTTTACAACTATCTGTAGGGTGGGGGTCAAGTAGAAGGGGCCAGGCTCTTGTCAGTGGTGCCCTGGAATAGGACGAGAGGTAATGGTAGCAGCTGAAACACAGGAAGCTCCACCTCAACATGAGGGAAAACTTGTTCCCTGTGAGAGTGCCAGAGCCTGGCCCAGGCTGCCCAGAGAGGTTGTGGAGTCTCCTGCTCTGGAGAGATTCCAAACCCTTCTGGATGTGATGTTGTGCAGTCTGCTCTAGGTGACCCTGCTCTGGCAGGGGAGTTGAACTAGGTGATGTCCAGAGGTCCCTTCCAACCCCCACCATTCTGTGATTCTGTGATAAGCCTGCACTGCTGTCATGCCAACCAGTTCTGTAGTCTCTCACTCTTCAAGATCTGGACTCAACAATCCTCACTGGTAGGTAGTTAATTTTAGCCCATATCACAGCATCACAGAATGTTTAGGGGTTGGAAGGGACCTCGAAAGATCATCGAGTCCAACCCCCCTGCCAGAGCAGGGTCACCTTGAGCAGGTCACACAGGAACAGATCCAGGTGGGCTTTGAATGTCTCCAGAGCAGGAGACTCCACAACCCCCCTGGGCAGCCTGGGCCAGAGCTTTGTGACTCTCAGTGGAAAAGTTTTTCCTTATGTTTACCTGAAAGCTCCTATGCTCCAGCTTGCACCCTGTGTCCTATCATATGTATCCTTTAAAAGAGTTTCTTTTAAAAAGTTCCCTTAAATGGTTAAAAAAGAAAGCATTTGGGAAAAAAAAAAACCCACAACCCAACAACCCCCAAACCAAGTATTTCTCTCTCCCACCCGCACCACTGCAACCAGCTTTACCTGTAGGTGTGGCAATCAGGAGCTTGATGGGCCCTTTGATAGGCACTCCGTTTTTATTATATTTTAGTTTAAAAGTAGACTTGACATTTTTCCTTGTCTAACCTCTAAGCAAATATTCCAGTCTAATACTGGAATATACTGTGAACTTGTTCTGTGCTTGCTTCTGCTTCATACCAGTGCCCTAGTGAGTCTGTTGCTTACAAATCAGCCTTTTGCTGATTTAAATGGCAGCAAAATTCAAACTTTAGCCTAAATGTTGTTTCGTCTCTGTTTCTCCAGGGCTTTTTCTTCTGCATGAGCCATCTTACTCGGCTTTATTTTGCCTCAGTGTTGCTGTCTCACTCATATCCTGAGTTAAAGGTAACACAAGGCATAAGAAGTAATTTCCTAGCCCTTTGTAAGCTCTTGGTAGTTATTAGAGGGCCAGGCAGGCTTAACCTGAGCACACAAGTAATCGCCCAGAGTCAGGGAGTCTGAGTGCTGTTCTTTTCTTTCAAAAGTGTAAAATAAGCCACTGCATTGTGTTCCAGCCTGTGCCGACTGCCTGCTCTTAGAGGCTGTTACAGGGACTGTTCCCTGCAAAAGACACTGTTGTTAGATTTGAAATGTGACTTCGTGGCTTGTAATTTAATTATTTTTTTAAAATATTTTTTTTTTTTTTGGCAGAAGCTGTGGTTGTTATCTGCTTGCAACCCTTTGAGATATAAGGGTGCCATAAAGAGTGAGTATTTCACTGAAATGCTGTTTGCTAAAGCTTATCGATATTTCCACAGAACTGACAGAATATCTGGCTTCAGTTTTGCAGTTAGAAAATAAAGCCCTGACTTTTCTCTACACCACAGCTGTCTCGCAGAGGCAGAACTCAGTTAATTAAAATAGAATTCATTTTCCTTGGATTTTTAAAAATATGGTTTTAAAAAAACCTGAGTCCTGTTAAAAACGAGCTTTGAAACCTGTCGACTAGCTGAAAATGAACTTGAAATTTGGCAGTTCCATGATTATCTTCTCTCTCAGATATAAATATACTGAGGGTTTCTTCATTTGAGAGACCAGAAGCACCACCAGAAGATTTAAACTTCTTGAAAGGCAAAACCCCGTTGTGTAGTTGGAATTTTTCCCTAATTGCAGACTTTTTCAAAATACACACATTCTGGAGCAGTAAAACCAGCTGGGATTGTTTGGAATGAGTAACTGCTTCAGAAGGTAGCCAAGTTCAAGGGTATCCTTATCTGCTTTACTGTTCCAGCCACAATTTCACAGAATTCTGTTCCTTCACACAGCTGCCATCTCGAAACGTATTTCTGACCATTGTCAGGCAGCTCTTCAAGTTCACACACGAAAGCCCCTCAAGTGCTGTGCACTCTCGAGGAGTTTTCCAGCTGAGGCAGTTCTGGTGTGGAAGGAATGTAGCCTTTCCACCATCAAGAGATTTACCTTATGACTAGGTTATTGGCTTGTTGATTTGTCGTTGGGGTTGTTGGTTGGTTTTGGTTTTTTTTGTATCCAGGCCTCTTTTCTCAGGCAGAACTCGTACGAGGAGTAGAACCAAACATTTGCTTAAGTCAGGAGTGCTAACTTAGGCAAATACGGGGTGGAAGAGTTACTGCAACTTACTCAGGAGAGTCATAAATTAGCTCTTGCAAAACACGTCGGTTTGCAGTGGAAGGAATTTTCCTTTCTCTTAGAAAGCTTGGAGATGTGACTCTGGCAAGGAGGTTCGTCTTTCTACAGACTAGTTTGCAACTGGTTGAGTACTGAGGTAGCTGATGGGAGGAAAATTTACGGAGCAGCAGCCCCGGTACGTTGCGCGGCACAGATGGCTTGCTTGCTCCATAACTGAACCTTGTTTCTTTGAGGCTGGCAGAAACCGCGTTAGAAAAATTTCCAAGCTCAGCAGCAAGCACTTCTGTGTACAGCTGTGGCTTGCATCTGTCAAAGCCTGTCTCAGAACAGTGGAGGCAGCTCAAAAGTTCCGTCAACAGCATTGGACGTAAATACTTGGCTAGCAGTACGCTGGAGCTCATGGCTTTTGGCCCATTTCTATCCTGAAGGTAGCAGACAGGGCACTGAATACTACAGGAACCTGCCAACACACTCAGTGCATTATTATTATTATTAGTATTATTATTTCTCCTTTTATTCCTATGGGTGTCAGTCGGGCAAGCTCCTTTCTGGTTCCTACCGTACCCTCTTTATTAATGTTTTGGATCGAAATGCATGAGGAGGTCTGTGTTGTCAGTACTGGACATTGCAACCTCCTTTTAGTCATAGAAGTTCTCTCGTTTTGGGAACCTAGGCTGTTGTCTTTTTCCTTGCTTTGGATGCTCAGCACGAGATCTGAGAAATCCCAACGCTCGTACAAACCTTTAATGGGCTGTAACCTGCAAGTTCCTCCTCTGTGTTGTAACTTCCTGAAGATAAGTAATAAATTACTTTGCTAGGCAGTCGGGAATGGTGCAAGAAGGCTCTTAATGTTAGCACGTCGATGCTAGCCAAAATGTCTCCACCTGAAGCTGTGTATGGAAATGAAAATCAAAGGCTCGGTAAAATACAGCAGACATCGCTGGATGATAGGTTTACAATGACTGCCCTGGATAGCTTGCTCGGAGATGTAAAGCAATGAAGATATTTTATCTGATTGTAGCTTTTCCAGGAAAGTACAAACCCCGCATACAGTGTGTGAGCCTTCAGCCTTTACAGTATCAGCTGTATTTGGCATAGACACTAACACAAATGAGTTCTTTTTCTCCTCCTTGATGAATGCCATAGGAATTTCTGTGAGCAGAACACTTTTGATTGTCTGCTATCAGCTAGCAGTTATTTCCTGCTACTGAAAGATGCTTGCCAAATCAGTTTTAACAGAGTAGATACAGAGATCCTTGTTCTGGAGTTTTCACGATGCTACCGAAAGCCTCCGGGAAGTGAAAAGAAACAGATTTTCAAAGCCCTCGGGGAGACGTGTAATGAAAGGATGCGTAAATCCACGGTGGAAGATTTGGACCTATCGACAGTAACGACCACTTGTTTTTACCTTTAATTCTTGTTCCGATCCGAAATGTATAAATTGGTGAATTCAAACTATTTTACCTGAATTTCTGGTCACCAAGTCCCTGTGGCTGGAAACAATGGCCACACACGGGGTACAGTCCTTTGTGGTAGCCTTACTAGGGGAAAGAGAAAATACTTTCATGGTTTTATAATAGGCTGAGCTGTTCACTTCTGAAAGCAGATACGGCCTCTGAAGAATTAAAGAAATTCAACAGATAAATAGTTCAAGGATGAGTTTATGCTAAGGCTGTGTCTGTTTTGTGGCTGGCTGTGGAAATGCAGCCCTGCTTTCCCAAATGACCTTTTTAGGAATATATGTAGTTTCTAGGTGCCAGTGGCTTTGACTGAGAAATAAGGCTTCCTTCTGGAGGTCTAGGGACAGTGGTGTTTAGGAATGTATCTCAGTGTATTCTTTACTGCTAATCCCATCCCAAAAGAAGAGTTCATTCGGTTTGTATTTCTGTATGTCAAAAGCCTTTTATAGCCCTGTATTCAAAGGCAGGTGTCACACGGCTGGGCTGTCTGCTGCCAATGCAGGGTAAGGTCCCCAGCATCCTTCTCCTGCAGTGGGGGCAGCAGATTGATGTGTCCTTGGGAGCTCAAGCTCTCCCCCATGCTTGAGCTCAGTTCCTGCCGGAGACTTCTGAGCTTGTTTTTTGGAAACTACTCAATTCCTTGTGACAACAGGCAGTAGGTCGGGAATGGAGGAGGAGGGAAGAAATAAAGAGAAAGAAGCTGGTAGGGAGCCAGTTTCTCTTGTACCTGCTGCTGATCGGGAGGCGAGGAAGCATTAATTAAACTGTAACCCAACTCCACAGACAAGCAGTGCGCGTTCTCTACCACAAAGAACAAAGAACATCAGCCAGGAGGAACAGCAAACTAATTTTGGGCTGTGTCATTCTTCTGCGGCTGGGTTTAGGTGGGCATATTTCTTCCCCAAGAAAGATGTGGTAAAGTCACGGCAAAGGTGAGTGTAGGCTTCGTTCATTAATTGGACAGCCGAGCACAGATGAAATGCTGCAGTCCTCTTGCTTGCAGGCAGTTAAGCCAGAGCTGGTTTGGACTGGTGTCAATTCCGTAGGGTTTTCTATGGACTCTGCAGCCCCAAGCGTTCAGAATTCAGAGGTCAGGTTCTCAACAGGTCATGGCATGGCAGAAAAATGACTCGTTCAACCTAACAAGCTAACCGTTTAGGTAGAGCAACTAATGACAGCATTTCAAAGACTGCTTTCAAGGAAGTAGTTGATTTTCATATTTATGTTTTTTGACCTCTTGGAGAAACGTTTTCAGATTTTTTTCCGCTAATTGTTCTTTGCATGAAGACTAGAAATGGCCACGAAAAAGGAAAGAAATAAAGCAGAATGTCTTTCGGAGCTGCAGGAATCCAGGAATGAGGGCTCTAAGTAAAAAGCTGATCATAATGAAGCTTGCCATTAAAATGACTACACTTGGCTGTACATTATGGGCTGGATGAAGGGCAGCAGAAGGGCTCTTTGACAACAGCAGCCAGCTTGGATTTATAGAGAACCTTGGGAGCACCTAAATATCTACAACATTCCTTCTTGCGCTGTAAAGTTCAGAAAGGTAGGTGACATTGAAGTGCCTGTTTGCACACACAGAGACACCCACCAGTTCATGAGCAGAAGTGACTTCAGGAGCTGTACTTTGAACGGTGGATGAGTTGTTTTTGTTTCTCTACATTTTTCCTAGTGTTGCTGTCCTAATAAAAATACACTGACTTTTTTTTTTTTCTTTTTTTTTACTTTTTTTTTAGTATTTTTGAAAACCAGTGAGTCTAGGATAGCTTCACTTTTAGTAGCTGGATCAGAGTGAGCAGTCTTGAACTGCTAACCCCTCAGAATGACACAGACATGAAAGGGATGCGTGTATCCTTTCACTGTGCTGAGATATCAGGATAATTATCCAACATTCAGTTCCCTCTCAGTGCTTTTCAGTGCATTTTGAATGAAGAGACTGTGAGGACAGCTGATTTTAATCTGAGAATCCACTTTAAAGGGGCTCAGGAGATTCAGTGCTAATAGAGGAGCTAAGTGATACAGAAGTATTACTTACTCCTCAAATGGGAAGATGAAAATGAGAATCCTTCGATAGATAATACAGAGTGGAAACAGATACCTGCTGATCTTCCCCCAGGCTCAAAAAAAGACTGAATGAAGAGTATGGAAGGAAGCTGATGCCACAGAGGACTGTCCTTTATCAGCTTTTTTTCATTCATTCCAGTGGACCTGAACTCCATACTCTAACTCTGAGAATACTAGAAAATTGGGTCTAAGGGGAAACTGGGGCTTCCTGTTGAAACAAATTATTTCCTGGGCTGGATTGTAGAATGGAGAGCTCTATAAACTGTGCAAGAGGCTAGTCGTGATGCATGCTGAGACACAGCTTGTATGTGTCCGAGTGGCTGTGGTTTTTTTACACCTGTATGTTTTATCTCACAGTTCTAGCCCTTGCTTTGGGGGTTTTTGGGTTCATCTGTCGTAATCTTACACCCAAGAGACGGGCCAGAATCTTACTTACTTGGAAACTGGCATAATGTAAGCAGGAACGTGATGATAGGTTGTCACAGAACATAGTGCATTGACAGTAGCTTAGCTTTGCTCCCCCTCACTTTCCTTTGTTGATGAATTTCTACAACAGGTTGACAGTGTTGGTGTCTGAGGTTCTTCTTCTTACCTCATATGCATTTGCTGGTTCGTACCAAGGGTACTGGGAAATACTCGAGACAGTTCAAAGGGGCTCAGCAAGCTGAATACAGGAGGAGAATTATAGCAGTGATATCAAGGTTGCTTGAATAGCTGAAAAGAAAGAAAAGAAATAAAGGAAAGGGAGAGGGAAAGGGAGAGGGAGAGGAGAGGAGAAAAAAAGAAAGGAAAGGAAAAAGAGAAGGGAGGGAGGGACACTTGAGGAAACTTTGGCCTTAAGAATCCTGCATTTGGGAAGTAAGGAAATCGAAACTGCTCTCTTAAAATAAATAACGTGGCGTATTGGATTCAGTCCTGGTATTTACAGTCCTGCTTTTCCCAGAACAGTGGCATCTCCAAATGGACTTTTCTCGGATTACCTCTGGAGGAGCAGGGTGACTGCCAGTAAAGACACTCAGACATAGAGGAGAAAAGTACAGCTGGGTCGCTATGGAAAGCTATGAATCAGATGAGCTGCGTGTTAAAAGATGGGGAGGTGTCAATCCTCTCTTCTTCCCGCCAAAGAAAAGAATATTTGCATAGCACAAACTATGGAACAATCATTTTCTTTGTCATTTTCAAGGTGGGCTCTTTCTCAGTTTCTACTCTTTCAGTTCTTAATCACTGGTTTCACTGGCAACCAGAGGAATGAGTTTGAAGTGGGAGCAGGTTAGAGTGATAGAAAAGCTCTGACACATCCCGGGGAGTGTTTAGAAATCCACATGAAAACCATGAGTATCCACCTTGTACAGGCATTTTTCTCTTCTTCATATTCTTTCTATACCACAGCAAAGACACAGAGGCACTGAAGACAGAAAATGGAGAGCCAGACTTCCTCAGAGAAGTAGGTGCTGACTTGATTTCTGTCTGAAATGCCTGGGTGCTGCCTAGCAACAAATGAGAGTACATATGGGAACAAAATTGCATATACTTGAAAATACAATTTTAAAAGCCTTAAAATTTCTTTCAAATAATGAAACAAAATCTATTTCTTTTCCCATCATTTCAGAGCAAAAAAAGGGCATTTTCGTGCTCTCTGAATTAATTCTGCCTTCTCAACCCCTCAGTCTTCAAGTTCTTTCTTTCTTGGAGAGAAAACTTTTAAAAGCTGGGGTTAGCAGGGACCAAGATTGGACTAGAAGGATGATTTCAAACAGAAAGTGGATATGATCAGGTTGACAATGGTATTTGGGTGGACTTTGTCACGGTGATTTGTCGGGAACTGTGAGTGAAATACAAGGCTGATGGGAAAATTTGCAGGAGAGCAAACATTAGTGAATCTCTGCTGATTTATACTAACTCAGCCTTTGACATGCAAGTGCTACTTTCTCCATTGAAATCTTGGACCAGGAACCATCCTGGCAAACTATTTTCCATGTCTGATGCAGAACTGAATGGCTGCTATGGTCACTTCCAACTCAGATTTGCCAAGCCACGGTCTTAATGGGAATTTTGATTTTACGCAGATGGACAAACACATATTCCTGTGACACTACAGGTACATACATGTGTGGCTGTCCTCAACATGCCAGTAGGCCTTTCACAAGCTTGGAGACTATTGTGCCTCTCCAACAACCAAACCTGAAAAATCCAGCTATATTTTGAACACTTGGAGAACAGAAAGCCAGAGGAGTGAAACAGCCATGAGACAGATTTTGTCTGTGTTGTTACTGCAAGGGAAGGAAAAGACAAGGAGAGGTATGGTTTTGGTTTTATAGAACAGAAAGCTGAAGGCAGCTTTAAAAATCTAAAAACAATTGCTCAGTTAGAAGCAAGGGACATAAGTTTTCTTTCCAACATGACCTCTAATGTATTTCCATCAACTGTCTCCATCCCCCTCAACTCATGAATGGAAAGCACCTCCATGCTAATATGCTGCTCTCCCTCATATCACGTGTTTCTTCTATTTATTTAACTTGTGTGCTCTACTTTGGGATATATACAATGCAAAGGAGATCTGTACTGTTTCATTCAGACAGGAATAAAACTGTTCAAGCTAGGAGACAAAGATGATAAAATGTGAGCTGGCTTTAGCTACCTAATAATGAAAGAGCGAGAGAAGTTTTGAGAGCAGAGGGAAGCAAAGGAACAAACCTGTTTTAGCAGAAAACAAATAAGACTCCTCCTGATCAAAGAAAAAATCGTTTTTCAGGAGGAGCAATATTGAAGAGAATACTGGAATCAAATGTTCTTTTGCTTTTCTCAGCCCATTTTAATACAGGAGCTAAGGAATTACCTTTATCTGCTGTTTATCTCAGTTCCTATGCGGTACCAGTGGATCAGATTTTTCAGGCTCAGCATGTCAGGAATCTGACAGTTATCAGGGATCATTACAGAGTTTTGTTTTCCCTAAATGGCATTTCTGGAACCGGAGTCCCCTATGGAGCAGGAGTTCTGAGCTTGTGTCTGTCTTTCCTGTCCTCCTGTGATGTAGGGAATAAAATGTTGCTTTGAATGTTTGTTCTTTGTTGAGTGCAGCATGGAGAGGTTTGAGACTCAACAGTCCCTTGTGTTTACAGAAGCAGTCACTTCCCCACTGCATGCTGTCCAGGAATTACCACGCTAGTCAATGTAGGGTAAATTTGCAAAGTGGTGAACAGGGAGTCACACAGTTAAATCCCATTGATGTTAATGGGAGTCCTGCAGCTAAATCCCTGCACATTGCTTTGTAATTTACCTCTTTGTGTTTCTCAAACCTGCTGGCTCATGACTAATTTGTGTCTCTAATAGAAAAGCTCTGAAGTGCCTTGGTAGCGTATGGAATGGGCACAGCCTATCTATTGTTTACACTCTATCTGCCATGTAAATACTAAATTCCAGTGTACAGACATTCTCTGTAGTGGCTGATGCCTTCACATATTTGCTTGTATGGTTTTCTTATAGAGTAGTGACAGCTAAAGGTAGCATCAACCACCACAGTCCTCAGAACCTCCGTTTCTTTCAGAAAGGAAATGATATCACTAAAATTTTTGAAAGCTAACTTAATCTCACAATTAGGAGGAAAAAAAAAAAAAAAAAAGAAAGAAAAAATTTGTCTTAGTGAAAGCATAATGTCTTCAAAATTTGTTTGATCATTTCAGAAAATGGTTAAGACTCACTCTTTGGGCTCCGGAATGTCTTGGGATAGACTTTCTGAATTCATTTCATTCTTCTGAAATGCTTTTAGGTTCATGTGTGGGGAGGAGCAACTGCAAAGAATTAGCCAGTGGGTCTGAAAATGAGGTTAAAGGCATGGTGAAGTGGCAAGATGAAGGCTTGAAAGTGCTTTGTCCCTCTGCATGTATATAGATTCATGGAATAGTTGCAGCTGGAAGAGACCGTCAAGATCATAAAGTCCAACCTTATTCCTAGCCAACTCCTATATCCTAGAATTCCTTATTCCTCTATCTTACTCGGGGTTGCAGTAATGAGTATCACTGGGTGTATTTACACCACAACAGAGTATGGTGCCAAGATGCTCCAGCTAGCCGCAAGATTGCAAAAATACCCATGCCATGGATAGCCATGCAGGTGTCAAGGTGTCTTCTTTCAAGAAGCCATGTTGCTATGACACTGCACCCATACTTGTTATCTCTGGCTCCAACACAGATAAGTAGTTCAGTTGCAGCACCCTGCAGATGTGGTAACACAGCTTCTGGTTCAAGAGCTGGCTTGGCTAGCACTCTCCAAAGAGTCCTAACACCAGCCTTGTCTGGTGGAGGCATGCCCAGAGACAGGCTCCTAAGATGATGAGTGACTCTGTCTTCTCTGCAAGGTTTGGATGATTCCCAGTAACTGGGGTTTTAAATTGCACCATGAATGCCGAGAGGAAGAAGAACATATTGCCTCATTTATGCTGCTGCTTCATCACTGAATGGAAAATGAGTGAGGAAATCGTATCACTCAAGACCCTGTCATCAGACATATATGCAGAGCAGGTAATTGAGGTGGAATAGGCAACCTAAACTAGAAAATATGTAGCTGCTCTGTTTGTCACTGGAAGGTCTGAGATACACAGCGGAGTAACACAGGTCAGGCTGGTAAGCCTACCATTACCAACAGGTCTACCAGGAGTTTGTTATCATTTGGACCAGACAGCAAATTATATAATCATAGAAGAGCTTGGAGTGGAAGGGACCTTCAAAGATCATCTCGTCCAACCCCACTGATCTTTCACTAGATCAGTTTGCTCAGAGCCCCATCCAATCTGACCTTGACTATTTCCTGTGATGGGTCATCCACAACTTCTCTGGGCAACCTGTTCACCACCACTGAATGTGTCTTGCCACTCTCATAAAACAATTTCTTCATTATATACCATCTAAATCTACTCTCTTTCAGTTTAAAACCATTGCCCCTTGTCTTGTCACTCCAGGCCTTGGGAAAAGGTCTCTCTCCATTTTTTTCTTATAAACCCTCTTCATATAGGGGCTGCAATAAGATCTCCCTGGAAGTAATGGAAATAAGATGTGCCTGTATCAGAAGGTTTCCAAGTGATTATTACTAAAACCAATAGTTTTGGTTTAGTCCTGGGTTTAGGATCATGGTGGGCATCGACATTTATAATTTCTTTTTTAAAAATCTCCATCCCATCCTAACTCAGCACCCTCTTGCCTACTCCTGTGACCCCGTTGCTGCTTAATTAACAATCTTTCATCTTCAGCTCCACATTGCCTGGCTTTCAATGTGGGTATGATGGGTGAAAGGCAGGAGTTTAGGAGCAGACTGTTTCCCTAGAGGCTCCCATCAGCATCAGCAGGTTCAATATCATTTGCAGGACCATCTGTGCATCTACCTGAAGCCCTAGACTAGTTGCAGTAGCACATAAAGACTAGAGCAGAACCTTGTAATAATTTTTTCTTCCTTGTGTAAAAAAAAAAATAATAAAATGGCATGTGACTATTGATTTTTTAGAAAGACTCAGCATAGTCATATTCTTGAAGGGATGGCAGGTTCATGTACTTGACATTTTGGTCTCTCCCTCTCTTGCAAACTTCCAGACATTGTTTCACAGTACAGAAGCACAAACCTTGATCGAGGAATCCGTTGTAAAAACATTTTGATCAGGGAAAAAGAATTTCTATTTCCCTTACTCTCATTCAAGGAAATTGGTATGTAGCTCTGGCAGAGACATCTTCCCTTTCCCCTCCCTCCTTCCTTCTTGCTCTCCCTCCATTCCACATGGAAAATACTGACTGGTGTGATAATCTTCAGGAAAGTCCTAAGCAGCAAAAGAGGATTTTTATAAGAGAAAGGATTTTTATAAGAGAGAGTGAGGCAATTTTAGCTGATATTAGTTCAGTAACAGCTCTCCTTCAGATGCCTATCTAGCCACATAAAGCACCAAAATTAACAGTAAGAAGCTTATTAAACAAAGCAGTGACAGCAGCTGGGGAAGTGTCTTTAGGAGTTTGTACCTGCATGCCACCTGGACAACACTAGATCTAATATTTTAGAAGGTCCTTTTTGGTTAGGGATTGCTTTCCATTTTTATATTGATTTTGAGGCCAGTATGGTATGGAGTGTGGAGTTTTTGCTATCTGGATGGAGAAATTCTCTCTTCCTCCTTGTTACATGAAATGGTGCAGTACCAGTCATGTGCAATTGCTAGACCAAATTGCTTGTACAGTGCTTTACAGTTCACACCACAGTTGTGAGGTGAGGAAAGGTGTGAACACAAGGAAAGGCTGAGAGCCCTGGGGCTGTTTAGCCTGGAGAAGGGAAGGCTGAGAGAGGATCTGATCAATGCTTCTAAATATCTAAAGGGTGAATGTCAAGAGGGTGGGGCCATATTCTTTTCAGTGGTGACCAGCAACAGGACAAGGGGCAATGGGTACAAACTGGAGCATGGGAGGTTTCATCTGAACATGAGGAAAAACTTCTTCAGTGTGAGTGCCAGAGCCTGGCCCAGGCTGCCCAGAGAGGTTGTGGAGTCTCCTGTTCTGGAGGGATTCCAAACCCTCCTGGATGTGATCTTGTGCAACCTGCTCTAGGTGACCCTGCTCTGGCAGAGGAATTGGACTCGATGATCTCCAGAGGTCCCTTCCAACCCCCACTGTTCCGTGATTCTGTGGTGTGGATGGGAAGAAGAGTGTCTGTGCAACAAATAATGTCCTCCTCCTCTCCACAGGCATATGTTCAGTGGAACTGACTCCTGTTTTGGAGGAAGGCTAAAAGGCCTTTGGGGAAAGCTGTGGAATGGAAGGGAACCACCCACAGAAGAGACTGAAGGTCAAATATAAGGCATTGTTTTGGAATGTGGGTTATTCAGAGGGTAGCCAAGTGTATGGAAGGGAAAGACAGGGAAACAAGCAGAATAAGAGTAATGGAAAGTTGGAAAAAGCAAGGTAAAGTTCATCTCAGCTAATGCTGAATGTGTTTGTCTATCTGTAAATAGATGTGTCTTTCTGACAGAGTTATCCTATCCTCTTTGTGTATATATATATGATCTTTGATTTCCCCTTTAGAATAAATAGAATCACTCCTCTAGAATAAATAGAACCACTCCTCTAGAGCTGTTTTGCTGTCTCCAGTAACTGAAGAAAGTGTGACCTGCTCCTCTTAGACATGGATGTAGCGTAATCTCACTCAGGTCTTTTTTTTTAATTCTTCCTCTGTTTTAAGCTGATGATGGTTTTAAACATGATGGTTAGAAAAGAACTGGTCTTTTAAAAAAATGTTTTAGTGCTATGAAAAACCTCCCGATTCTCCTCTTCTGTAATATACAGACACTGCATTACTTGCTCTCACTTTGCCCGAATATGAAAGTTTCCAGAAAGTCATAAGACTTTTTTACACAGAAGCAGGGGTGTTAGCAGGGCAAGCAGCTCTCGAGGTGAGGATTACAAGTTGTTTATAAGCTAGTCCTAGAAAAATACACGCCCGTTTTCTTTTGCCTTTGGAACCTGCAAGTCAGACTCTCACGTAGTTCTGCAAAGTAAAAAAGGATGGCAGATTGGTTTGTATTTGAATTAGAAAGGGCTGTACATCTGTGTGTTCTTGGCATTATCTGGCTTCAGAAAGGTTACAGGACTTGCCTTTCTCATAGCGTTTTGATTTTCCTGTATGACAATGTGATATGCTGAGATATGGAGGAGTCTGCTACGGCTGGATCCCCGCAAACATCTGGACAGAGTAGGCAGAGCTGTTACAGTTAACCAAAACCTGGCTTCTCTATGTTACATCCTTCCCCTTGGGTGTCGGGATTGCATCATGGGGTCTGGATTTGTTAACCTCTGCAGGCATCAAATCTCTTCATAAAAAGTGGGTTTGATTGACATGCGAGCTGCTGTGATGAGGGTTGGACTAGATGACCTTTAAAGGTCCCTTCCAACCCAAACTATTCTATGATTCTGTGATAAACTGAAAAGAAAAAACCTGAACTGCAGACTGCTGACTGTTTCCCAGCACTGTGCCAGCTTCTGACAACAGCAAAATCTGCCTTAAGAAAAACAAACAGTAGGAGCTGTACAAACTTCTGGTTCAGTGTTGTGAATAGAAAACCAGTGTTCTCATATGTTGAGAGAAAGGAAAGGAAAGGAAAGGAAAGGAAAGGAAAGGAAAGGAAAGGAAAGGAAAGGAAAGGAAAGGAAAGGAA
>WTSP01012269.1:17030-43191 GCA_025331215.1 Actenoides lindsayi
AAGGAAAGGAAAGGAAAGGAAAGGAAAGGAAAGGAAAGGAAAGGAAAGGAAAGGAAAGGAAAGGAAAGGAAAGGGATGGTGTAAAGCAGCAGGAGGAAACTAAGGGAGGCTCAACACCAACACTCCTATATTTTTGCTTATATTTTTACGCTTTTATATTTTTATATACAGTTCTCCTGTAGTTATGCAACAAATATGTATCTGCTAGAAATCCAGCGAGACAATCCCAGCCACAAGGACTGAATGGCAGAGACCCCCATCCAGTTGGGGTATTACCACAAAACTGTAGAGGAATGGAGTTACAAGGCAGGTCCCTTCTTTGTATCTTCTATGTCTTGGCTGTTCTTCAACTGTTACATCTGTGTTTTCCAGGGGTTCCCCACAGTACCATTCGTGTGCCCATGCAAGAAGGTCTTCAGATCTGACAGCTCAAAATATTCGAGACTTGAGGACAGGTTAAGAAAAGATGTTTTAAGTGGACCTTAATAACTATTAATGAATATCCCTGGATAAGCAGACAACCAATCAGGGAAGCTCAGTAAAGAATTTCTTAAATGTGTCAGGAACGAGCAATAGTTCAACACCTGTATCAGTCTGACACTAGATAAGGGTCGTAATCACAATGTAGAACAGGAAGTGCTCAATAAATATTTTTCCTGAAAAAAAAAAAGCAGAATGATGTATTCCTACGTTAAAGGAATAAGGAAATACTCTCTACTGAGCCAGGGGACAGGGAGGACCATGAGAATAAACAATGGAAGCTAAATATTTTTCTGAAATCACAGGAACTGGTGTGCTAAAGTCAGAGTGAAGAGACTGAATTTGTTTCACTTACTTGCAACTCTTGCAACACTGGGAAAGTTAAAGAATCCTTCAGAAATCAGGGAAGCGTGCTGTTGTTGATTCGTAATGAGAGAGAAGTCACTGATCTTTGGCAAAAATGGGAAAAGACTAATCTGGAAAATAATAGGTAACAGTAAAAATAAAAGTTAGGAAAAATGTTATGCAAAATAGGACATGTAATACATGAAATCTATTTAATCAGATCGCAGCAATACCTGATACAAATAAATGTCTTGGCTAAGGTAGGCATGTCACTTGGGCATACGTTTTAGTGAAGTGCTTGGTGGAGACTGTGAGCACCTCTCTATCTTCTATCACTGTGTAACAGTGGAAGGAAGTAGGATCCTTTCTAAAGGCTCCAGCAGGAATGATCATCCACCAAAGTTCAAACACCTCCATCTGTATTCATCTCAGCTTTTATGAACAGTTAGTTGTTTAATACAAGTTAATTGTCTAGGCTTCTAGAGACAGACAGAGTTGCTTTCAGAGGACAATTAATCCTGTTCTAAAATTGTTATCTGCATTAGGTGTCTAAAACGGTCTGAAGGTGCACATCTCTCCTTCCTTGCACAGGGAGACTGGACAACTCTTTTAGTCTGGATATCCACTTTCAGGAGAGAAATACAGGTCCTAAGTTAGGCAGGACATCCCTTCCTTCATGGGTACAGTCCCTACAGTAACTGTGGTTACTGACACAAACTGCTATGTTAAGTAGATTGGACAGTTAGATATTTTACAAATCCTTCATGGCTTCAAGATCTCTTTTAAATCAGGAAATTTTGAGAAAATGTTCAAACACATGTTAGATCTGCTTCACCTCCTCATCCGTTTAGCAAAATAACCAAGTGCATTGTGTCCTGAACTATTCCACTGCACTCCATTCTATACTTAGACTCATGGCTTTTATGAGTCTAAATCTTATTTATAGGTTTGTCCAGCCACGAAAGAAGGTGGAAGTAAAATAGACAGTAGACAGCAGTATAGAAACTGTCAGGAAGAAAAGAATGATTAACATAAGATAGTACTTTGTAAATGAAGTAAAAACCTAGTTTGCTAATAGATCTCCAAGTGTAACAAATGGGAATTCATCACCCTGAGATGTGTTTCTAGGACAAATATTATTTAATACTTCTGTCAACAATATGAAAGAAAGTATGAAATAAATGCTGGTAAAACATAGATATCACAAGGACTAGAAGGGAAGTTACTGATAAGATAAATAAATAATACAGATCAATGTGAATTATTTGGCTAAGAAACACTGCAAATATTTCTGACACTGCCAAATAAAATGTTGCACATCTGGGAAAAAAAAAAAAAAACAAACCAACCCACAGATCCATTTTACAGTGTGTCAGACTGGAAGGTAAGAAAGTCCTTCCAGAGTCAGGTAAAGACTTATGAATATGATTTTACCAGGATGCTACAAGATAAAAAATATCCTTGGATGAGACTAGAGATAGTTGGGCAGGACCAGGGAATGGTATCACTGCAAATGCAGTGAGTAGCATCTCTGCTGCAATGCTGAGCCCTGTTAGTGCACCTCTGCTTTAGAAATGAGATTAATGGGAAGGATAAGAGTTGAAAGAGCTACAGTGATGACCCTCTGTCTCGTAAAACTCATGGTAGATGCATGTGCAAAAGAAGAGGTTATTTTATTGCATCAACCAGTAGTTTCATGAGGGATGTGAAATCCAGCTATAAAAAACTGGCCTAATCTATCACAGGGGTGGGAAAAAAGCTAAAGGTAAAGAAACTTTCATTACATTAAAGGATTGATGAGAGAACTAGGAATGAACTGCAAATATTAACAGTGAGAGTAAGCAAACACTGGGCTAATATTGTGTGGCAGATTATTTGTCACTAGGTGTGTTTTTAAATTATGAGCGTGGGTTTTTTGAAAGCAGTGTTTTAATTCAGACAGACACCGGGGAGTTGCTGCAGGAATTGCCAGGTGAAGATCTGTTCCCTAGATATGTGAATGGAGATTAGGTAATCACAACAGTTCTTCTAAGCTTCAAATCTAATAATATTGATAAATATTTTGTAAAGGATAATGTGTATCAAGTTACCTCAGCTCAGTAACCACTCTGGTCCCTCTGAGACCTCTGCTTCTCGAGCAGTACAGTCCTTTGACATGGGAAGGCACTTATCTCAATTTTTAGATGAAAGTATATTTTTGCTTTATATTTGTTGTGGCAGTTCTTTCATTGTTCACATTAATTTCTGTACACTTTGTTCCTCCTGCTGTAATAAAGAACACTGAATTTCTAGAGGGATAATGAAATCTATTAACGTAGGAGTAAGATCTTCTCCAGTATAAGTCCCATAATGAATTTCATAATGTATCATTTGGGACCAAGTTTAAGGACTTCATGCTTCAGGACATGGTTTAGTGGTTGTGATAATGTTTAGTAGATGGTTGGACTTGATGATCTTTAATGATTCTGTGATTCTGTGCTTCCTCTTGCCATTATTCAACATCACTTGAGCAGAAAAGCAGACTCACACAGGAGAAGGAAATATCCAGTGGGCTCTACTATATATTTTCTTTATATAATAAATTGAAAGTAAGGGATTTTAAAGGAGGATTTATGCAGTAGAATAAGGTCTGAGTGGCAGAGGGAATATACAGGAGTACAGAAGCTGCCAATGAGAAAAGAAAAAATGACAAAAAAGTGTCTCCAAGATATGAAATTCATGAATTTGCACAAACTTAGTCTCTTGAGTCCAAAGTAAAATAGTTTATTTAAGGCTTGCCCCCAAAAGGAAAACAACGTGACTGAAAATATGATTCAATAAAGTTCTCATTAGCAAGTAGACAATACAGTTAATAGCAAATGCTCCAGCAGAAGAAGCTTTAAGAGTGATGACACGGACCATTAGATCAAAGACAGTAAATAAAAACAACTATAATTTACATGACTTATTTTTTCCAGCATGTAGTGTCTTTTTAGATGAACCTTCAACAGAGCCCAGTCTGTTTGCCTCTTCTTGGTTTTACTCGAAGCCAAGAAGGAGTTTCTCTGATTGTTGGTACAGGTGCCTCCAGCACAACAGGATATTGGGGTTGTCTTGTCTTCTGCTCTCCTCTCTTGATATCCTCTGCAACTCTGAGTTCAAACAAAGCTCCTATCCAAAGTCGTGGGTCACATGCTTAATTTGCTTAGGGTAAATTCAAGCAGAGTAGTAATAGTTGAATTTAATCAGTGTGGCTGTCTATGGAGCTCCAGGCATTAATGCCACCCGGTATAGTGCATAGTCTGTGTCAGGAAACAGGGAATGGCTCTGCAGGTGTGTTCACCTTCACCATCCAGACTGGGAATTGGTTTGTCACCTTATGTCTTCTCTACAGCAATTAAAGAAATTAAAATTTGGCAATTACTATCAAATTACTACTTTATGGAGTGGCTGGAGTGAGAAGGGCAATGAAGCTGGTAAAGGGTCTGGAGAAAATGTCTTATGAGGAGCAGCTGAGGGAGCTGGGGTTGGTTAGCCTGGAGAAGAGGAGGCTGAGAGGAGACCTTATTGCTCTCTACAGCTCCCTGAAGGGAGGTTGTGGTGAGGTGGAGGTTGGTCTCTTCTCCCAGGTGACTAGTGATACAATGAGAGGAAATGGACTGAAGTTGCACCAGGGGAGGTTTAGGTTGGGTATTAGGAAAATTTCTTTTCTGAGAGAGTGGTGAGGCCTTGGAACAGGCTGCCCAGAGAGGGAGTGGAATCACCATCCCTGGAGGTGTTCAAAAACCATCTAGACATGGCACTTCAGGACATGGTTTAGTGGTCATGATAATGTTTATTAGGTGGTTGGACTTGGTGATCTTGAAGGTCATTTCCAAACTTTATGATTCTATTGTACGACAGCAGCTGAACTAGAGCTGGCTGCATCACTCCTTGCTAGTCCTTAGAGTCTAAGATGTTGGGGTGAGGCGTGTTGAAAGAGCTTCCACATTACCCAGCAAAACAGAATCTGTTTCAGGACTGCAGCTTCTAAGTACCGTAGTGCCCCGAATCTCGTTGCTCCTGATCAGTGGCATGTCCTGAGAGTAAAACAAGCTAACTCCCAGTAAAGTGCTCTCTACAATTTTGAAAAGAAAACAAAATGTGATGATAATATCTTTTAAGAGACAGAAAAGCAATCATTCCTTCTCCCTAAAGATGACGTTTTTTTCCCATTTTCTCACACCATCTCTCTTTTTCTGTGTTGCAGCCAAGACTGCAAGCAGGAAATACATGTACAAGGCAGTCTTGCAATTTTCTATTCCAGTGTGTAACCACAACAACAGGAGTCAATTCAATTCACCTTCCTGCTTTGGAGAGTGTTGATGCTAAGCCTCTACGTGTCGTGAGGGGTGCAAAGTACCAGGTAGAAGTGGTGACAGGAGGGAAAATCTGCATGGTATAAGTGGTAACAACACTTCAAGGAAGAAGAAAAAGAAGGGAGGAGTGTATTTTTTCTATTTCTCTTTCTTTTGCTGAGGCAAAATACCTATAGTCTTAACTGGGCTTGTGGAAGTGGAGTTGGACTCAAAAGAGGGACTCTGTTCAGTGGCCTGTTTGCTTGTTAGCCAGTAAGATCTTGACATCCTCTTACCTGATGCAAAGGAATTGTGAAAA
The DNA here is from genome assembly GCA_025331215.1 of Actenoides lindsayi. NCBI lineage: Eukaryota > Metazoa > Chordata > Aves > Coraciiformes > Alcedinidae > Actenoides > Actenoides lindsayi. The sequence goes on from WTSP01012269.1 coordinate 22,491, forward strand.
AAGGGTGGGTTTAGAAGTCTACCCCAGACTCCATTAGGGGAGACCTTACTGTAGGACTCTCCCCATCACACTTGTGTCTGGCTCTGTTGGGCCCCTCAGTATGGTGGGTGGACACTTGGCAGCATGGAGGTGTGATGGAGAAACTGCCACACCGGTGACCTGGCAGCTTCAGGGGGCTCTGGGACACCCACCAGAGACACCAAGCTCTTCCCCCCAGTCTCAGGTAGGGGTGGGGACCTCTGCATGAAGAAGCATTGGTACAGAGGAAAACAGGCAAAGTGATCCAAGAGGTTTAGTGTCGTAAAAACAGAACCCAGTTCCACAGCTGCGAGGGAGAGGATGAGTTTGTGTGGCACTTAGATCCTGGTCACCTTCTGTGAAAAACACATTTCTGCAGCCTCCATTAGGTAGGATTTGGGGAAACTGAGGAACTGAGCGAACAGATTTCAGAGAAAGGCACAAAAGAAAAGCCAGCTGTGGAGATTCTTTATTTTTAATGCTAAAAGGCATTGTGATCCAGAGCATTCACAGTAAAGAATGTGACAGCTCAGGAGAAAAAGAGCAAATGGGATATTCAGTCACATCTAAGTGGAAACATATTAGATGTGTTGGTGGACTTCAGTTTTCCTTAGTGCCTTCCCTGTCACAGTACCAGCCCTTTACCTATGAAGATATGTTGGTGCTTTCTTACAGATACTGAGAGAGTTGAAAGGCATTCACTCAAAAAGTGAAACCTCTTCTTTGAAGGGATATGTCCCCTTATGAAAAGGAAATTGAAGAGAAAACTAAAAAGACCAAATAATGTATGGAGCATTTAAACACACTGCTTAAACGAATGCATGTTGAAAATGAATGCACTGAAGATTTAAGACTGGAGCTCCGTTTTGGAAAAGGGAATGGGAATTAGCAGTTTGGCTCCATTCTGAATTAAAAAGAAAATGTTGTTTTGTTTTTAACTCAGTATAATTTTCCCATTAAAATGTTTCACCTTGAGAAAAGTTCACCTTAATGCTGCTTTATGGTCTAGAGGAGATCAGATAGCTGCTTGTGGGGCAGTGCCTGTTGTACTCCTTTAGCTAGAGAGTGCAGGAGGAGAAGGACCTTGCAGATTCAGACACCTAAATTTAGCTGCATGTGTGTGTTCACCTGTAAAATGTATATATATAAGCTGTACTATGGGTATTACAAGCTTCTGTTACAGACAATGGAATTTTAAGCTGAAGCACGTGGAGCTTTGGGGTTGGTTGGTCTCACCACAGGGGAAACTCCTACATGGTGGCAACAGAACTGTCCTCTAAGTCTCTACTGACTGCCTGGACCTGAGTTGGGAATCAGATCTGCAGGACTGGCATCTCATGGCATGTACAAACCAAAAAGGATGTTCTGTTGACTTCCAGGTGCTTCTCCAAACACAAGGCCGTTCTCCCTGATGCCTTTGTCGAATCTGCCATGCCTGTGTGGAAATCTTGGGGTATCCTACACCATCTCAAACAGTATTAAACGCCTATCTTCGAGTATCAAGTCCCACTTGAGAGCACCCACCCTACCCCAGACTGTCCTGATGCCTGAGGTGCACAGCTCACCCACCTCCCCCTAAGTGGAGGTGTCTGAATCTGCAAGTTGAGCCTGACCATAGGAGCGCGGTTTAGTTTGCTAAACAGAAAGACGAGGTGCTGTCTCAGATGCTGTCGGGTATCTGGGACATCCACTTGAAGCTTGTTGATACTGCAAAACATTTCTGTAAGAGCCACGCTTCTCTGGACTGGCCACGTCAGGCTGAGCGGGACGCTGCAAGCTGGATATATACGTTAGAGGTATGGAAAGTCACGTGACATAAATCTCACCCTGATGAAAATCTTGGGATTAAGCAATTAAGCCAACACGCAGCGCGTCGAAAATCGTTGTTGACAAAAGCATTCTGAAGAGGCAAGCTGTCTTTCAAGCTTAAGAGATACTGTGCCTTGATAGTGTTTGCATAAGTAGCTTAACAGTTGGGTTTTTCCTGTGTTTTTAATTCTCCTGAACATTTCGTTTGTACGTTCTGCAAGAGCTGCCCCCTGGATTCCTGGGGGCCGGAAGCTTGTGTGCAGAGTAATAAAAAAAAAGAAATAATTCCACTGATTCATGTGGGTGAGAATTTTGTGCATTTAAATGAAAGGCCTAGATAACTTTCATCTGGTAGAAAACATTATCCACACCTCAGCAGCCAATGGGAGAACCTGAATTCTAACAGTCCTCAGGTACCGTATCTGTTTTCATCACTTTTATCCTACAGCATTCTCCACCTCCTCCAGCTTGAAATTATTATGGATTGCCTGGTTTTCTATAGCTCATACAGATTTTTCAATTGTCTTTCTTTAGCTTTCAGGCATTCCTGTGTACACAATTGCATTCTCTTTCCTCCTTTTGCTCTTTCAGCCAAGTGCTGGGTGGGTGTAGTGTGATATAATTCCGTTGATGGCAGTGTAACGTTGCTGGTTTCCCCTGGCTGAGGCTTTCCTCCAGCCTGGTGGGTTTATTTTCGTGCCCCGTTTCTGCGATCGTTATTGGGTTATAGCTTTCACTACACTTCCCAGTCTCATAATTTGGAAACACTGGAAACCGACACTTTAACAGAACAATAATCTGAACTTCTGGCTTCTTTTTTTTTCTTCGTTTTTCTTTATTTTTTTTTTCTTTCCCAGTTTAAGCACTGGCCCATAAATATCCCATTAGCAAGAATCTGTCGCAAGTGTTTTCATTGTTTTTTCCTTTGCTTTGCGGTGAGCTAAGTGTTTCTGAATTTCCTGGGCGGATGCGTGAGACTGTTACACGCTGGTTTTATCATGTACATGCTGCTACAACCTGGTTTTATCAGTTTTATTCTGTTTAAGCTCTTATAAATGCGACTCGATGTGTGTAGCTATATCATTATTCCGATAATTGCTATTATTACTCTTGTGATTACGGTCACTCTCTTTATTGCTGTAATTAGCAGCATTTGGGAGCTAGTGAGTGGCAGTTCTGGACTAAGAATAGCCTAGCATAACACCGGTCAGTTTAGCCAGCAGCAGCCTTGGTTTTGCTTTGGTTTTGGTTTGTAGGGTTGGTGGTGACAAGAATACCGTGGGATTCCAGCTGTTGCAGTGTTTGGAGCGCAAACGCTATTCATCCATCCGTGGTGCAGTAAGAGGATGCATTTCATTGTCAGTTGAACAAAACACTGAGATACTTTCACAACACCTACGTGTTCTGTCTCGTTCCAGAGACTACTATGAGCCAGAAATACTTGTTGCAATGTCAAATGTTCTGTGAGATAATGACAGCTTTGTAGAAGTCTGGAAATCATGTAGTGGGGCAGGACCTTCCCTTTTCATGAGCTTGTATTTATAGATGTGTTCAGCATTACCTAATACAGAATATAATAGACATTGGATACCGGTCCTGGGCTTTACCCAGTTCCTTAATGGCACCTTGTTTTAACAAATGGGAAAGGGAAAGGTTTGAGATGTAGAAAGCATTAATTAAAGGAGCCACCTTTAAGTATGAAGACTTAAAAGATGATCCGAGGAGCAGTGTCCCTGCGGTTGTCCAAAGCAGACTGGGTAGACTCTTGCTCGGACAGCTCAGGACACGAGGCAGCACTGAAGTAGAAACTCTCTGGTCAGGTTTGTGCAGAGCTGACCCTGCTCCTCAACCAGCGCTGGGATGATGTGCAGATTAACTTGATCACGCCAGTGGGGCCGAGCAGCATTTGAATCAGAGCGGGCTTGTGCTCCTCCGCTGTGAGCTGCTGGCATCATGTCTGTCCGAACACACAGCTTTGTCAAAGCTGTGTGAGGCAGGAGGGTTTTGCTATGGGGAAATGCTAGGCTGTGGTGAAATGCTCTTAGCCATACAGCTAAAGAGCAGAGACACAAAATCCTGCCTTGCTGCTCCTGCAGTTTACCATCAAACCCAGTACTTCTAGAGACATTCTCAAAGGTTGCTTAACAGAAGACCGAAAGGAGTAGGAAGAGTTTTAGAATACACTACAGTTTGAAAAGGAGTGTGTATTTACGTTTAGTTGAGGAAAAAGATCAACTTATAGTAGTAAGTTCTGTGCTTGAATGCCATAAATGAGACTTTTTTCCAAGTTCTTTCTTCCATATCTTGCAAAAGGTTTTGGGCAACCCTCTGAATCTCTCAGGACTTACTGGCCTAGCAACTGCTCACTTTTCTGGGCTATTGGAAAGGTTAACGCACTATTCCTTTGCCATCCTAAGCTATAAACCACCGTGTAAACACGTGCTATTACCTACACCTATTTGTCATGCAAGGCAGGGCTAGGAGTAGTTTCAGAACCAAATCAATTGCACGCCTCAGTTTTGATTTAGTGATATCCAGCTCTTGGTTTCAGAGATACCTTGGGGCTTTCTACACCGCCTCGGTCAAATATTTACATCAATTCCATTAATCTTTCAGTCTGGCTTTATAATTAATTGAACAATGATTTCCCTGTGTAGCAACCTAGTCTTGTCCCCAGCAGTTAAGGTGCTTGGCTGGAGTGAATGATAATTAAAATCACTTATCAGCAGAAGTTATTTCCATTATCTTCTCTGTATCACAGGCCAAGGTTAGAGCACTCAGCAACTGTAAAAGACTTATCTCAGCTGTGGGCTCCAGATCCTAACCAGCATGTGCATAATGAATTGAAATGTGGTCAAGATCCCTGCAGTTGTTCATGTGCTAATTTTTTTTTTTGGCTGTAACTCTGGGGTGAGAGAGCAAAACATAGGGAGGTAATCATCAACCAGACCAGGACTGTGGACAGCTGGACAGGTGTTTTACTGTGGCCTTCCTCAAAGCAGAAAGGGCACTGTGAGCTTAAAATGCCAAACTTTAACAACAGAGGCATAAAGAGAAGAAAAGGCCAAAGATAAGATGTCTGGTGCTTTCCTTAGACATTCTGAGGTTGAAGTCATCATCAGCTGTTTGCTCAGTTTTGGTAGTTTGTGACATGATCAAGGGACTTCTGTGGTCCAACACTGTATGTGAACCCTAACAAGGTAAAGCTATACCTTCCATTTACTCTTCACAGGCTGAAGTAGGAACCCCCTTTCTCTTCCTTATAAGAGAACTCATCTGCATAATTTTATACTATTGTGTGGGCACAAGTTAAGAGTCTGAACTGGAACAGAATTCTCTTTAGCATCAATGGCACACAGGGCCACGTATGACTGTGCGACAGAAACAAGACTTGTTTTTCCATGTCTGGGTTGTATGGCAATCAATTTGAATTTATATTTCATGCATTTTTCCATATCTGTTACTGTGCTCACATCTAATACATCAGTTGGTCAAACAAACACAGATTTAACTGCCTCTGACTGAACTCCTGAGGTTGAACTGACAAAAAATTGACCGTATTGAAAAATTACTTGTCCTCTCTTGACCATCTTTAATTGCTTTAGGACCTCACTGTTGGCTAGATCAATCACTGGCTACATAATGTTCTTAATAATTTAATGAAGAAGGCCAGCATTCAAAATGAAAGATAAGAGCCCAAGAAAGATGACCTCTAAAAGTTGTTCATCAGCTGTAGGTGTCGACATGAGCACTGCTGTGAACTTTGCAAGCTGTGGTAACGTGCAGTGACGATCATAAAGATAATGAAGTCGGTTGTTCATTTCAGTCAAAATGACAAGAACAGACTTGGTTCAAATGAAATTAGTGATAAAACCTTGAGTATTTGAAAATGAGCCTGTAAAAAATGATAGTTCTGAATCTGATGTTTCTTTTTGTTGAGTTACCAACTTCGATCACTTGGAGAACAGCTTTTTTTTAGGTGGTATTACAAACTCAAGTGATTTTCCTTACCAGTCTCCTCAGTATTTGGTGGTTCTTATAAAACCTGATGGGAGATGCTGACTTGCAGATACTGTTAGCAAAGCTAATTTCTAGCCCTCCTCTTGTGGAGGAATTTTGAAAGACTCAACCAAATCCATGCCAATAATTGAGATCCCAGAACACAACTAAAATGCAATTGCCATTAAAACACCTCAGAACGTGCATCATTAGTCACGTGAATTTGCAATTGCTTGAACAGCTACAAGCTTAGGCATTTTTCTTGTTGAACCTCTCTGCTTGTCAAGGCTGACCTTGCATCATCTTTCATGGCATTTCCTGTGGCTGCCATTGACTGCAAATCTCTCCGTATCTTTTAGGTCTTTGTGGGTGTACTTTTATATCCAAAGCATTGACACCAAAACAAATGTGAAGAAACATGGTTTAAGAGAAGACAAAAAAAGGAGTAGTTTCGTTTTCCAGCTGTTCACCTTTACTATAAATCATTGGCCTTCTCTTGTAAAAGACATAGGCCTCATAGAAGTATGAGGTGATCACTGACAACATGACTCTTACAGTAGTTCTAGCTTTCAATTTAGTAATCCAATACTTCTAGACATCGGATTACAACTAGAATTAATAGACATTTCAAGGCATTTAAAAATCCCAACCCTTCTAGGGAAGCTTTAAAAGAATTTATCATTGTGCGGGTGAAGAATAACAGCTTAAAATTTGGCATGCTAAGAAATTTTTTACTCCAGTCATGCATCTGAATAAACACTGCTGCGTGTTCAGAAACCTGCCATGCCCTCTGCGACTTCTTTGTCGGGTATCACGTGTGATTTACCACACCTGAAGTCTTGTATGGTTGAAAAAATGCATTACTACAGAGGAACGAAGAGAACAAGGCGCTAAATTGTTAGGAAAGTCTCTTCTTTTTGTCTCGCTGGTAATTGCCTGCATTCCTGGCTGCATTCTTACAAATTACTTTCTATCGTTTTGAGAGAGGAAGATTAATTATCTCATGCGCTGCAGAAATTAATAATAAAACTCTAATTTTGTTACTGGAAGCAGCAGAGTGGAGGGGAACGTGGCTTTCAGTTTGAGGTTTCTGAATTTCCTCCTGCTGTTGCTTCTCTTGAGGCAGTGCAGTTATAATGCACTCGGCACAGGTCAAGGTCTACGTGGCTTATTGTTACCCCCCCCCAGGTGTTCTTCTTACATATTCGAAGCCTTAACAAAGAAAAATAGAAAGAAAATTGCTATCGCGGAGAATCTGTCTAATCTGCATGTCAATTGAGTTTGTTCCTTCAAAAGTGAAATAATCTGATCAAAAGAGGAGCGAAAAGTTACTTTGTATAGGTTGCTGAATTATACCTCGTTACACTGAATTTTAAGGGCATGAAGGGACAACAATTCTGCCATTACAGTAGGCAGAGCAGAGTTTGTCAAAAAGATAAGACCAAAAGAACCTAAATATTGTTTCTTTAAGATTCAAGAACAGGGTTTCTAGCATTTTAAGGCTTGTGATTAATGAGGTAGAAAGCAGATGCTCTATCAGTGAAGTAGAGATAATATCATCAACGTTCTGAGTAAGGAATAGTTTATTATTTCACAAAAGCTTCATGCCCTTCTGGCCTTGCTTAGGGACTTGGCAGGATATGAAATGAAGATGAATGATAGCTTAAACAGAGTTCACCCTTCCTCACAAGACCTTATTAGTAAAATAGGAATACGAAACATTGGCTTGTGAGATTAGTAGCATGTGCAGCACCTCCTGTAATATATATGTATATATATTTAATAATAACTGATTAGGAACATGTAGGACGGATCTCATTATCAAGGTCTATTGATGTTTTTTTCTACTCGCAGCCTGTTGCTAAATCATTTTCCAATTCTGTAATAATGTTATGAGTATAGAGGACAGCTCTGGATGGAAGCCTTAATAATTCAATGAGCACAGCAGTTTTTCCTAAGTGGGGGAAGACAGGGAGGTAATGTGGAACTGACACAGCATGGCTGTGGGACTATGAACGCTCAGCCTCTGAAAGGAAGCACCATGGAAATGTTTCTTTTCTAAGGTGGAGCAGTAGAAGACCATTTTTGGTGTATTCATTTACCGTAAGAAGATGCAGCACACAGATCCTGTCCCTGGATATTTGTAAGAGTAGAAAAACTTTTTAATATTTCTGGCAAGATAGTGCTACTTTTTGAATTCTTGGAGATGTGGAAAAGAACCTTACTGTTAAGAATCAAGTATAATAATAAAGGGAATAGTTTAACTTACACTTGCAGTGTAGAAACCCGGTCATTGACACTAACTCTGTATATTAAAATAGTTCCTGACCATCACTGATAAATACTTCTGTTAACTTTTGCCAACATTTTTTAGTCCAGAAAAGCCAAACATCTGCAGAAAATTAAGGGATTTTGCTGCTTAAATCTCATGCTTATTTTCCTGTCGCTGAAGACAAACATTACACGGCAAAAGACACAATTAATTTCATCTTAAGTTTGCTTTCCTGAATTTCACAGTATATTACGGAGGCTCAAATTCAGGTGACCTGCTTTAGATCCCTGACTTCAGATGGGTGAATCTCACTCCAGAGATGCTTGTATTGGTATTGAGGGATGCTACTGAGGAGCCTTAGACTGAATGGTGAACTTTCAGATGCCTCAAAAAGGTGGAGTCAGGAGGGATGCTCTTCTCTGCTGGTGAGGAACTCCATCCACCTTCTCTTTATCTCATACATCTTAGATGGTGGTAGGAAAAAGTATGTATATTAGAGAAGCAGACTATACAAAGCAATAATCATGGAAAAACAGCTTCCTGAGATGGGAAACTTTATTCGCACCAGCTTCCAGGAGTGCATAAAAGTAGATCAATAAAAGCAGTCTTCCTTTATCTACTTAAATTTATAACATTTTATCTGCAGCTGTAGTTTTAACTATGGATTATGTAACAAACTTTTGAAAAAACTTTTTCTTTATTTACTTTATTCTTTAACTCAAAAAGATTGTTGCTTACTTGTATCTAGTTAACTCTAGCTCCACATGTATTTATATTCATTAGTAACTGATGGTTTTTTTTGTTTGGATAGCAAATCTTTACAATGCTTCTCAATAAAATGACATCATATCAAAGCAGGGGAAAGTGTTTTGGATTAAATGAAACACTGACAATTTTTCCCAGTACTTTTTTTTACCCCATTAAAAGTACAGCTTCATTATGAAATGGAAAACCCATGTCAAAAGCTGAAACATTTCATTTTGAAAATGTTGAAACAAAATGCAGAGTAAAACAACACTGGAAAATAGGGGAATGGGTCTCTAGCCTTCAAACTGCAGAGGTTTTTTGCTACCAAACTACACAGCAATTGGTCTCTTTCCACGATGGCTGTTCCAGTACTGGAGCTGCCTGTGGCAAAATAGATGTTTCCTCTTCATTAGCATCAAGATGAATGCTGCAAAACTACTTCCACCAACAAATTTTTGTTCTGATAGGATTCCTGCCTGCCTTGAGATTCCATAGGTTCTCTCTCTCTCTCCATTCCAAAATCCACAAGCTGCTGAAAGTACACGGACTTAGATGACTTGTGGAAAGTGGTTTGAAGTAACAGCCTAAATAGATAATACAGAATCACAGTTAGGGGTTGGAAGGGACCTCTGAAGATCATCAAGTCCAACCCACCTGCCAGAGCAGGACCAAAACTAGGGCAGATCACTCAGAAATGCATCCAGACAGGTCTTGAAAGTCTCCAGAGCAGGAGACTCCACAACCTCTCTGGGGAGTCTGTTCCAGTGCCCTGTAACCCTTACAGTAAAGAAGTTCTTCCTCATCTTGAGGTGGAACTTCCTGTGCTCGAGCTCAAATCCATTGCTCCTTGTCCTGTCATAGGGCACAAGTGAAAAGAGGCCGTCCCTGCCTTCTTGACACCCAGCCCTTATGTATTTATAGACATTAATTAGATCCCCTCTGAGTCTTCTCCAGACTAAAAAGCCCCAGGGCTCTCAGCCTTTCCTCATAAGGCAGCTGTTCCAGAATACAAGAACCTATTACAAATGCAGTGGTGCTTATTTAGGTGAAGGACATTCCAATTCTTCTCACACCGCCCACTGTCTCCTCACCATTCATTAGCTCTTCAAACTCTGTTATAAGATCATTCATTGAAGAATTTTGGCTTTATAGCATGAAGCACAAACAGGCCTGCAGCCCTCAGCCTCAGAGAAAAACTTGATGTAAAACACGTGCGTGGATAACTGAGAGCAACACCATCCACCACTTGGGAAAATACTCACAATTGAGAGAGTATTTCTGCACTTGAAGCAAGGTGAGGTACAAGTGACTCGACTTTTAAAATAACCCCATATAGAAGACAGGGAAAATGACCCACTGAAGTCCCAGGAAGATATAATGCAGTAGCACAGGTAGAGTATTATTTAGTCCTCTTTTTTTTTATTTTTTTTTTTTATTTTAATTTTAAAAAGTCGACTAAATAGTAGACAAGTAGAAGATATGGAATTTATAGCACATACAGTTAAAACTGAGTTTTTAAAACTGCAAGATACGTAAGTCCCCTAGACTTATAAGGAGCCCAGTGCTACTTGTGATGATACATTCTTTCTTCTCGCACTGCTCCTAATATTTTTATCTTTTCTTTCTTGAGAGATGTTTTGTGGGATGAGGGACATCTCACTGTTCTCTGCTTTACATTAAGCTTCCAAACTGCGCGTGACACAGAGTGTGTCTCAAACCGGTTAGCTCGCTGGGATTAATGCCATTAATGTGGCATTAATGTGTCTGCAAAGCAGGTTTTTCCACAGCATGGAACATCACAAAGAGAGTATGATGCAGACTTTGTAGGAAGAGCTTTTGTGTCGCTTCATCATTTAAACAAGGCTGTGGTAGCCACTGGAACCATCGACCTTAAGCTAGTGGCCAGCTTACACTCAAATTTATGTCACCATACTGTCATTACAATACTGAGGTAAGATTAAACATCACATCTGCCATCACACCTCTAGCAGTAGAGAACCATCGAAACAATGATGAACTGTTCCTGACTTTGGGGGCAAAAACCCATCGCAGGCTCCTCTGTTCTGCACGTTCAGTCTCATCCAAACTTTACCCTTTCTAGGTGATGAAAACTGGGAGTCTGTGGATGGGAATGAGTCTGCAGGGGAAAAAATTAGGGTTGCAATGGGGAGCCAAAGAAGACAAGGTTGGACACTGAAGTGTGGAAGGACTTTTGTGTTGAGGTTTTTTGGGGGGGGAAATAGAAGACATATGAATATTGCACTAGACAAGGGAAGCAGCTACTTGAAATGACAGGTATGGGAACATGAGTGTGTGAAGGTAGGAGCCTTAGAGCCAGGTGTATAAGAAGGATAAAAGTACACCACCTGACTAGGCTTGAAAGCCTCCTTCCAGCACCTCGTGATGGCTGTAGTAACCTACATGCCTACCATTGTAAAAACAGCAAGGAAATACTACATCTTAAAACCCCGTGATTCTTGAAAATTGCCTGGTTTATTTTCTTGGTGTTTGGTCTGTTGAATTCCTCAAGGAGAAGGGCCAAAAATAAAGGAGTATATAAGCCACAAGATAGTCGCAGTAGTTGTATTGACACTCGTGGAAGTATGCAAGTACACAAGAATACTAATCTATTCGTTGTTATTCTCAGATTATGGTGGCATCTGATCTCTTGGGTAAATCTGTATAGCAGTGAATGAACAGCATACCTAAATAAGACAGATGGTGTGTGTGATCTCGATCTTTTTTTTTGAAACCAAAACTTATTTAATGAAATAAATGATTTTTTTTTTTTTTAATTGATTTTTTCTTAAACAAATGATTAGCATTTCAGCAGCACAGAATAGTTATTTAAAATAGCTAGAAAAATAGTTACTGACTTTTGCATATTGTTTCTCTCTCTTGGTTTTCCGGTAGTAGAATTTGCCCCATAAATACACACAGACAAGAATCCTGGAGAACAAAACTGACTACATATATATGTATATAAAGATATGATTTAGAGGATTTCAAGGTTTTTTCCTTGGATTTTTTTTTTTTCTATGCTTTTTTTTGTGGTTGCATTTGGGTTTTTTTTACAGAAGGCTTTTCTGCTAGAACCAAAATCTTCACAAGAAAATATTTCCCATTGCCACATTTTAAACCAAACATTACCACGAGGTTCATGTCTTGTCCTGCTTAGCAACGAACTTGTAATCAATGATAGTTTGGTTTCTGGTCTGAAGCAAGAGCTGTCATTTTTGTTTTCTTCTGCTTGTGCTGATAATATCTATTCCCAAATCAAACTTGTTTTGGTTGGCTTCAAGCAAGGCAGCATTATTTTTTTTCATGTGGGAATATGTCCTAAAAAAATTATGCAATGAGATTCTTTATTTCTGGTATTATTTGCAGCTATTAGAAACCCTCTGTCAGGGCTGATGCTGTGCAATTCTTAGTGTTTCACAACTCCAGAGCAAAAAAAAACCCCAAAACAGGCTGTTCTTCTGAGCTTATAATTTCAGTGGCAAGTGGTTTCAGCACCCCTGTTTGCTCCTTCTCAGTGGAGAGAACCTCTCTCCTGTTAACATCACGCTTTCACTTCTAATGATGGAATTTGCTACGTGTTCATCATTTGGCTGCTCAACACTGCTGGTGCTCCAGATCCATTATTTCAGTACTACTGTGTAATCAGCTTGCCAAGGAGCATGATTTCATCCCTGACAGGCTGCCCGAACTAGGACCAACCAGGTAATAGCAGACCAGCTCCATAAGAGATGAAGATGCTTGAGGCCTTGACCTCTTTTGTGGTTTTAGTGTAGAGCTGAACAGAGTGACACACGTCTAAGTGTTAAGTGGCATAGAGCTTAACGGAGAGGTTGTCGGGGAAATTCTCTTTCTCTAAGGATAAAAAAATCAGACCTTCAGTTCATTTTTTTTTCTGGGGGCCGCTCACGTTAGGAGCTTTGTGTGATGAATGAGTTTAGTGTTGGAAAAAGATGAACCTTCTTACTGAAGCTTAGGTATAGGAATATTTTGATGAAACAGAGGTTAGGAAAAGCTGAAATTCTGTGGTGATTCTGTCTCCCTTTTTCCTCCTCTCCCTGCCCATTCCCCCTAAAACTGCTGATTTTAGAAGGTCCAAGAATTTTATATATCTTCTCTAGTACTACAGAAGTCTAAAACTGCCTATTTTAGAAGGTCCAAGAATCTTATGTATTTTCTCCAGTATTACAGAAGTCTCTAGATGAAGAAAAGCTTGGTTAATCCATAATAATGGCAGGTCTGTTTATTGATCTCATAAATTGCACTTTCCTTGACCTGTCAAAAAAGGCAGAATTCTCAGCATGTGCTTTCCTGCTCCTCTTAAGAGCCTCTCTTCACCTCGGGCAGATTGCTCCCCCCAGCCTCTCCCCATCTGCTGGCAGCTGTCGTAAACCCTGATCTAAATTCATTAACCTTCCTCCAAACAATCTGTTTGAGTTCATCCTTGAGAAAGTACAGAAGGAACAGCAAGCACTCACTACTGATTTTTCTTCCCAGCCTTCGTTGCACACCCGCGCCCGAGCTGTGTACCCAGGTTACTTCCAAAAAGGAGGAAAATTTAAACCAAAATCAATAGGAATCGAAATCAGCCTGCAGAGGAGGATCTCCTAATTAGGAATGCTCTGATTCCTAGGCAGTGTGAAGACCTGTTTAATACCAAGCCAAAATCTACACACTAACCTGAGAGGTGGCAATCAATGGCACGTGCCTACAAGAAACAAAGGGGAAGCCAATAGAAAACCCTATTTAGTGTGACTTACTAATTGCACATTATTTCTGCCCGAAAAATACCCTGATGTGCAATATTATTGTTGCCGTGTGGATGCCATGAGTGGGTCTCAAGTGACTTTTGCATAGATAGGAAGCTTTTTTTTTTTTTTTGGCTGAAATGGGTAAGGTTGAAGGCCACTGCACGACTCTTGACGTTGGTGTTTCTACCCAACGTTGTTGGGTTGTATATAGAGCAAGGAGTTCTTGCACTCTGAATGTCTTTTTAAGAAGGAACTCTTAAGAGGATGCATTTTTTCTCTATAAAGAAGTATCTTTTAGCAAGATATCACAACGTGAAAATGACAGCAAACAAAAAGGGAACATCTTAAAAGGAAGCACTGGCCTTTAAGTGCCTGATTCCCTTTACTAATAAATAGAACTGAGTCGCAGCTCACGTGTAATTTCATGGAGATTTGGAATCGTAGGTGCCTTGAGATCCACTGGAAGGGCCCTGTGGTTGAACCGTCAGTCTCAGGAAAGCTGAATTGTTTTGGATTAAATGAAAGACACACAAAAAAATTAATACATTTTTCATTTAATCCAAAAAAAACCCCAACAAAATCTGGAATTGCATTGCAGCCTGAGGTAGAATGCCTGTGTCTTTCGATTGACCGTAAAAAGTGAGAAGAGATGCTTAGCTTAGGTGAAGCATTCCCTTGCTAGGTGGCTGAAGATAGGTATGATGAATCCCAGCTAAAACCTACTGAGAGGGCTGAACTGCAGATTTTACAAAAGCAGCTTTGCAGATGTTTCGTTTTCTTTTATTTTATTGCAATTCCCCCGCTCACTTGAACTAGGTTTAGTGACCCAGTGCCAAATATTGCCTTAAATAAGTAAAACCAAAAAAAAGCGTGGCTGACAAATTGTCAAAATCATGCTCAGGTAGGTGGCTCTGCTGGGTAGGGCTGTTGGTCTCACGAGTGTTCTGCCAGCTGCCTGTGATTTCAGAAACATCCTCAGCGGCTGTCATTTTTACAGTACATTGGAATGTTTGCAAAAAAATGTTACGAATGGACAAGGCTCCTAGGTACTCTTTATATATATGTCCAATAGCATTACTTTTAGTGTAAAAATCGGCAGGTATTACAAAAAAAACCCCAGGATGCCTTGCATTTTGAGCGTGGGGGAGTCGTCTTGCACTAGATGTTTACCTGGGCCATTAAAATGTTTTAGCAGACTGATGAGCAGAGGCACTGGAAAACAAAAAAGCAGAATAAAATTGAGGCTTTTGTATGTTTTCCACAGCTTTAGTAATGTTGTCGTTAATGTATTCAAATTAGTGTAAAAACATTCCATGTCCTGGGATCTGAGAAGGCACTTTAGGACACACTGTCTCAAAGGGAGGAACAGCATCGTGCTCTGGTACAGCTTAGGGGTAGACCCACTGGAAAGGACTTCCATGGAGAGAGGCCTTGGAGTCCTGGTGGATAAGAAGTTCTCCATGGGACAGCAGTGGGACCTTGTGGGCAGGAAGGCCAATGGGCTCCTGGGGTGCATAAAGAAGAGTGTGGACAGCAGGTCCAGGGAGGTTCTCCTCCCCCTCTGCTCTGCACAGTGAGGCCACATCTGGAGTATTGTGTCCAGTTCTGGGCTCCCCAGTTCAAGAGGGATAGGAAAATACTAGAATGAGCCCAATGGAGGCTACGAGGATGATGAAGGGACTGGATCATCTCTCTTAGGAGGAAAGGCTGAGAGCCCTGGGGCTGTTTAGCCTGGAGAAGAGAAGCCTGAGAGGGGATCTTATCAATGTTTACAAATATGTGAAGGGTGGGTGTCAAGGAGAAGGGGCCAGACTCTTTTCAGTGATGCCCTGGGATAGAACAAGAGGTAATGGTCACAAGCTGAAACACAGGACGTTCCACCTCAACATGAGGACAAACTTCCATGTGAGAGTGACAGAGCCTGGCCCAGGCTGCCCAGAGAGGCTGTGGAGTCTCCTTCTCTGGAGACTTCCAAGACCCACCTGGAACTGTTCCTTTGTGACCTGCCCTGGGTGTTCCTGCACTGGTAGGGGGTGTTGGACTCGATGATCTCCAGAGGCCAAACTCTACCATTCTATGATTCTATGATTATCCATCTACCCATCCAAAAATTCATCATTCTAAGGGGGACCAAAAAGCTGCATAAGTATGTGTACCACACATGTGGATGGTACATAGCTGGAAAATCCCAGTTTGGGATATTCTAGTAGAAAAAAATGATCCTTCTGGGGCACATGAATATACTTCCCAGAATATTTTCCTGAGCAGCTCAGTTTTCCTGAGCATAAGGCTTTAGTGGAAGTTACTCACAACGTCCTCTTTGGGAAGGCTGTGAGGCACTAACATAAGCTGAAAATATTTTCCTTTGCATTAAAAACAACAATGTTGTCTGAAGATTATTAATTACTTCTGATTTTTTTTTGTTTTTTAAAAATGTTTATTTTCCTAAGATGGATGAGTGGAAAATGAAATAGCCCCTCATCATAATTTAGTATGTAACTTCAGGAAAAAAAGAAATAGCATCTGCCTGTATTTTGAAGAAGTTTTAAGACTACCACAGTATGCTGCCTTTGCCAGTAAAGGGTACATAAAATAAAAAAGCAAAGAGAAGAAGATGCTAGAAGTTATTTCCCAACATCTAACCCATCTGCAGAAAACACAGAGTGGGCCAAGGTGGTGCTCTGTGGTGGTGGGGTTTTTTTAATGCAGAAAAGTCTTGCTGTTGTGAATTAGATGCAAATGCCTGTGTTTTGATATGATACATTGCCATTTAACAAAGGAAGTTTTGTGAAATCTGCTCCCAAAGAAATAATTCTGAATGAGAATTTGATGCAGATATCAAAGCTGCTTCAGAATGCTTACGGTCAGAAGTATTTATTTCTTGTGAAGCCACTGTAGGGTGTTGCCAGTGTTGATGAATTTCAGATTTTGATTCTGAGATCCAAGCGGTGACTAATAAAATACATAACAGCTGTCCATGTAAGCATGCAGCCTACCATTGCCATTCATTTGTTTCTTCAAGGGGGAACTATCTTCCCAGTAAGTACCAAAAAATCTCTTTAAAATAGAGTTATGCAGAAAAAAAAACCCCAAAACAATGAAACAACAAAAAAACCCAACAAAACAAACCCCACTTTTATGCTGTTGTTCCAGAGTTTCTGCCATCGCAATGACAACCAGCTCAAATCTGCTCTGTTTACTGGCAGAAGAACAAGGTTTCTAACTGGCAGGCTGGACAAGGAGGAAGCTGGTGGCAGTGGGAGATTGCCCGGGTCATGCCTGGGGTCAGCAGCACACGTGACAGCTGTAAAACGTACTTTTGCCCTAGCATAAAGCAAAAAGATAAAGTTCTTAGTTCAGTTTTTTATCACCTTTTCTGATTCCTGTCCTTGAATTTCTGCTTGTTTTTTTTTTTTTGCTGTTTCCATGGAACATAGGATTCAACAACTAGAAAGATGTTGCTATCGAAATGCCAGCCCCTTTTTTCTTCAAAGCCACTGGGTCAGGATCTTTTGCTCAGCTAGTGAGGGCTGGATATGTTTTTTCACAGACTTTATGAAGGAGATCCTTCGTTAAAAAGAAAGAAATTTAAATCTGACTTGGCTACAGAATTGAAGCATGGGTTGCCTAGGCATGACTGCTGCACCTCAAGTGTCCCCCATGGCCCTGGTGTGCAGTTCCCTCTTGCAGCACTGCACTGGGTGCAAAGCAGGGTGGTGGGGTGGGATGGAGGCCTGGGAGGGGTGACAGCAGCCAAGGCCACCACCCAGAGCTACACAGTGGAGATGCTGGCTTGCAGGGCCCTGCATGCCAGATGCCTCAACAGACAGGTGCTCCCCCAGTTGTGCCCTTGATCCATGAACCACCCTTCAGCATGACCCGATGTAGAAATGTGAATCACAGAATCACAGAATGGTCGGGGTTGGAAGGAACCTTGAAAGATCATTGAGTCCAACCCTCCTGCCAGAGCAGGATCACCTAGAGCAGCTCACAAAGGAATGTGTCCAGGTGGGCTTTGAATGTCTCCAGAGAAGGAGACTCCACAACCCCTCTGGGCAGCCTGGTCCAGAGCTCCGTGACCCTCACCATGAAAAAGTTTCTCCTTAACATTTACATGGAACCTCCTCTGTTCCAGCTTGCACTCGTTGCCCCTTGTCCTATCATTGGATGTCAGTGAGCAGAGCCTGGCTCCATCCTCCTGACACTCCCCTTTCACATATTTATAAACATTAATGAGGTGACCCTTCAGTCTCCTTTTCTCCAAGCGAAAGAGCCCCAGCTCCCTCAGCCTTTCCTCAGCAGGGAGATGTTCCACTCCATCATCTTTCTGGCTCTGCACTGGGCTCTCTCAAGCAGTTCCTTGTCCTTCTTGAACTGAGGGGCCCAGAACTGGACACAATATTCCAGATGTGGCCTCCCCAGGGCAGAGTGGAGTGGGAGGACAACCTCTCTCGACCTACTAACCACACCCCTACTAATATACCCCAGGATGCCATTGGCCTTCTTGGCCACCAGAGCACATCACTGGCTCATGGTCATCCCGCTGTCCACCCAGATGTGAGCCCCCTGTCCTGCCAAGAGTGTGGTTAGGGTCTGTGGCCACGAAGGCATGCACAAAGTTCACCCTCCTTTTCCCAGCCCAATTCTAGCACAACCCCTCAGCTGAGAAGTTGTGGGGTGGGAGACCCAGAAACAGTGCTGCTGGGCACTGCTGCAGGAGCTCTACGGCTGCTTTCCATTAATCACGTCGGATAGAAGTTGGCAAGCAGGGGGATGAGAAATTGGGACTTACACGTTAGCCAGCTCTGACATGCAGCTACCCTGTGTTGCAATTAGCCTTTCTCTTTCAAAACCTTCCAGGCTCTGCTGGGGCAGAAATCAAGCCACTGTGCTGCAGCACGCAGCTGCTGGGGTGGTTTTGGCGTGGATCGTGTCCCGGAGATGAGGTTTGTGGGAAACTCCCTTAAAAATCCTGTGTTTTTTAACAGGACAGAGCTGAGACTTCAAACCACGAGAGAAAGGCTCTGCTGTCGTTGCTCACGCCCCATCGGGGACCGTGCTTGGTGCAGTTCAGATGGTGTTCTGCACTTGTGCTCTGAGGCAGGGTGCCTGTCTTGTGAGCACATAATCTTTGCTCAGTGCCTGGTACAGCCGAATCAAACTGCAATCACGTCTTCCTACTGCATCTCCACAGGTTGTTAGCCCCAGATCTTGATTTCTAATGCAACGAGGCATTGCTAATTAGGATGATTTTTCTTCTCTTTAGCTTAAGAAAAACAGGCTCCAGCCACAAATGGAAATGAAAGAAACCCGATTTGAGGGAGGACCAGGGAATCCCCAAACTGGATTTTAGTTTCTTCAGTAGGAAGAAAAACAAAACACGCCAAAAAGATAACATAAAACCCAGACAATTAAAAATTGCCAATGAAATTGTTCTGCAGGGTGTTCATCTCTTACGGAGTTGAACCCCCTTTAGTAAAGCAAGAGGATAACATCTCCCATTCTTCCAAACTTCTATCAACTTGGCATGTGTCACTGCAGATCCGGGAACGGGCTAATTAAAATTGTTATGTTGCTAATGACAGTGCATCTTCTTTCACTGAAGAGTTCAAACTAAAGCCTTCCTCTTGATCTGCTGTGAGATTTTTTAATCTCTAAATTAGAAGAAAAGCATATGCCCTTTTAATGCCTATAAGAATTTGAGCTCGTTAATGCA
This sequence comes from Actenoides lindsayi, assembly GCA_025331215.1. Classification (NCBI taxonomy): domain Eukaryota; kingdom Metazoa; phylum Chordata; class Aves; order Coraciiformes; family Alcedinidae; genus Actenoides; species Actenoides lindsayi. The sequence goes on from WTSP01012269.1 coordinate 41,821, forward strand.
AAAAAAAAAAAAAAAAGTAAAAAAAAAAAAAAAAGTAGGATTTCTATTATAGCTGTTCTTTAATTATGGAACAGCATGTGCGAGAAGACTCTTTACTCATAACTGTGTCCTCAATTCTATTACACATTTTAGCGGAGAATGCATGTAATAGAAAAACAGCAATAGGCTGTGGAAATTGTCCAGAGCCCTACTCTCCGAGGAAAAAGATGCCAATGGTATTTTTGTACTGCTACTCCTCAGCAGCCTCTTTGCACTTTCCTCCGGGTTACTTGCACAGCATGACTCACTGCCTGATGGTTTCATTGAAATAGAAAAATATAGACACAGTAATGATTGCATTCAATCATAAACTACAATCAATACAGCGGAGTTTGAATGTTCTGTGCCCTAGCAAGCCACTACAGGGTTCCCCCCCTCCACCCCACCCCATGTTATTCCCTGAAGAAGTGATTTTTCATTTCTAAAGGATAACAGTTGTTCCAAGTGTTCTAGCAGATGTAGTTGAGTCTCTCAGAATGAAATATGTAGGTCAGAGCAGGAGGCATTCATTGTTTTCTTTGATGTACCTTCATGTCAGCCCTTCTTTGGATGGAAAAGTCACTTCGGTGCCTCGCAGGAGTCTCACTGGAGGAACCTTCAGCACCCCCCCCCCCCCCCACCTCCAAAGTTCATCTGGGGGCACAGGGTGAGCAGGGATATTTGTGTTCAAACCACAGACTCTGTGGCCTTTTATTTATGGAGACCGGGAATACAAATCTCAACCTAGACCTCAAGCAAAGACAATTATCTCAACAAAATCTTTCTCTGTGTACATCACACCACCATTGCAGAGTCTGGCAAACTCTGATGAGAAACAGCTCCCAGGAGACCCAGGGGAGACTGAAAGTAGGACGGGGTGGGGGGAAGGATGGGGGGAACAGAGCCAGGTCGGGATGCAGGAAGCCTCTCCAGGAAAAATAACAAACATGACTCTTGGCCTTTAGAGACACCGTGTGCCTCTGTGCCAATGGTGACTTCCTGAGGGAAATATCCTCTCTTCAATGCCAGTAAAAAAATCTGGTTTGGTGTTAAGTATGACTTGATCTTTTGCAGTATCTTCAAAGGAGAGGTGTCCAAAGGAATCGCTTCTGCCCCACAGCCCCAACGCTCTAACAGAAAACACCTTTGTGGTTTCTCCTTCCCATCACAGGTCAGGAGACATCCCAGAACGTACCCCAGCAAACTCAATTTCCCTCTTTCTTAATCACCTCGCACTACGAGCTAACAAAAAAAAAAAAAAAAAAAAAAAAAAAAAAAAAAAAAAGAATTTTTATTTTTTCTCCTTTCGAAAGGTGACAGTCCTAAGGGTCAAAATGAAACCCCAAAGGGCCT
>WTSP01012269.1:43291-57102 GCA_025331215.1 Actenoides lindsayi
AGCCCGCCCCCCCCTGGCTCCCCCCGCCTGTCAGGGGCTGTCAGAGCCAGAAGGTCTCCCCTCAGCCTCCTTTGCTCTAGGCTGAACAAGCCCAGGTCCCTCAGCTGCTCCTCACCACCCTTGTGCTCCAGACACTTCCTCATCTCTTTCGCCCTTCTCTGGCCACGCTCCAGCCCCTCACTGTCCTGCTGGGATTGAGGGGCCCAAACCTGACCCCAGGATTTGAGTTGTGGCCTCCCCAGTGCCCAGTCTAGCAGGACAACCACTTCATCATTTATCCCTGAACCTCATCCTTGCACATTTGTGTGCATCCATGCACCCCATCCTTGCACCCACACCCAGCTGTGCTCAACCATCCAGCTCTTACCCCCCCGCCGGGCTTGCAAGGTTGGCTCCTGCCTTGTTCCAACTGCTGAGCGACATAATTGTGTAATTAGTTATAAGCACGATACTCATGTAAGTCACTTTTTCTCTTCTCTTTTATTTTTTTTTTTTAGGGCATGTTAAAATATTTATCACTTCCTTTTCTTGCTGGGCGAGTGAGCGTTGGGTATTAATGCGTTTTTGAACTCGCGCTCCCTCATCCTTTTTAACTTGACAGGTCATTAATAAAGTCCTCCCGGAGAAGCTGGAGTTGCATCTCCACAGATATATTGCTTTGCCGAGTCCGACGCCGCGCAGCGCTAAGTCCTGGCGATAAAATATTCATTTGCCATTAGAAGTCTCACTTTTTTTTTTTTGGTTGGTTTTTTTTTAGGTTTCGGTTTTGTTTTTTTTCTCCTCCTCTTTATTTATTTATATTTGTAGCGCTCTCTCCACGGCGTGGAGACTTTTTGTGCCAAGCTGCTGCTTGGGTTTGGAGCGGGGGTGGTTCTAGAGCGTGTTCCCCCTGAGAAATTCACTGGCTTAGCTGGGAAGATGCTGCTGCAAGATGCCTTGCCCAGGGAGAGGGTGGAATCACCATCCCTGGAGGTGTCCAAAAAAAACCCCTCTAGATGTGGCACTTCAGGACATGGTTGAGTGGTCAGGATAATGTTTAATAGGTGGTTGGACTTGAGGGTCTTGACGTTCGTTTCTACTGGAAAGAGTCCAATGGAGACTATGAGGATGATGGAGGGACTTGAGCATCTGCTCTATGAAGAAAGACCGAGGGAACTGGGGCTGTTTAGTCTTGAGAGGAGAAGACTGAGAGGGGATCTTAATAATGTCTATAAATATCTGAGGGGTGGGTGTCAAGTGGAAGGGGACAATTTCTTTTCTGTAGTGCTCAGCAATAGGGCAAGGAACAATGGGTATAAACTTGAGCATAGAAGGTTCCACTTCAACAGGAGGAGAAACTTGTTCACTTTGAGGGTGACAGAGCCTGGCCCAGGCTGCCCAGAGAGGTTGTGGAGTCTCCTTCTCTGGAGAGATTCCAGACCCACCTGGATCTGTTCCTGTGTGGGCTGCCCTGGGTGACCCTGCTCTGGCAGGGGGGTTGGACTCGATCATCTCCAGAGGTCCCTTCCAACCCCTACCATTCTAGGATTCCATGATTCCAGGAAAGGCTGTGGAAATTTAAAGACATGCCATTTAGATGAATCTTACTATTTTTCTCTATCTAGAGGACGATGGTGTGTTAGGGCATTTTGCTGCAGTAGATGATAGGAGGTAGATTGGTTTGGGATTAGTTCAGCGTGTATTGTTGGACAGAATAGGAATATTATTTCAGTGGGAGCTGGATCAGATCTAGCAGTTCTGGCTTGCCATCCTCTCCTCATTCAGAGGTCTCCCCATCTTCAGATGTCTGTTTCTGATATCCCTTGCACCAGAGAGCAGTTGTCCTGGCGAGTAGTATAGGATGTGAGTGGGGATAGTAGAAAATATGGCTTACTCCATTTTCAGTTCCTGGCTTGTCTGCACTGCCTGTATCTTCACGGGACTTTTTAATGCAGTCTGACCTGCAGTCCTGTGGACATGGATTGAATTCTTCCAGAGCCAAAGGCAGTTGTATTCAACAATTAACAAAAAAAGTTGTCCATTGCTTGGCATTTCTCAGGAGAAACCATGTGTACATTAAGGAATTTGAAAGAATCAGTGTGGTTGCTGGAGGACACAGACCTCCAAAAGTCAGTTTCTGGCAATGTCAGCTGATAGATTGTCTGAGAAAGGGAAGTTCTTGGAATACAAGTTCAATAACTGATTTAAGTGACCCTGGCTTAGAATAGTTCAGAAATTGTGTTATAGAATCACAGAATGGTTTGGGTTGGAAGGGACTTTTAAAGGCCATCTCATCCTCTGCAGTGAGCAGGGACGACTGCAACTAGACCAGGTTGCTCAGAGCATAACCTGACCTTGAGTGTCTCCAGGGATGGGTCATTTACCACCTCTCTTGGCAACCTCTGCCAGTGTTTCACCACCCTCACTGTGAAAAACTTCCTTCTATGTAGTCTAAATCTGCTCTTTTTTAGTTTAAAACCATCACCCCTTGCCCTTGTTTGATAAAAAGACTGGTCCCATCTTTTTATAGGCCCCCTATAAGTACTGAAATGTCCCAGAGCCTTCTCTCCTCAAGGCTGAATAATTCCAGCACTCATCCTTGCTTCATAGCAGAGGTGCTCCAGCTCTCTGATCATTTCAGTGCCCCTCCTCTGGCCCCCTCCAACAGGTCCATGTCCTTCTTGTGCTGAGGACTCCATTGCTGGACACAGTACTCCAGATGAGGTCTCACTAGAGCAGAGAAGAGATGGAGAATCACCTCCCTCAACCAGCTTTCACACTTCTTTTGATGCAGCCCAGGATACTGTTGGCCTTCTAGGCTGTGAGTATGCATTGCTGGGTCATGCCCAACTTTTTATCTACCAGCACCCCCATGTCCTCCTCAGGGCTCCTTTCAATCCCTTCATCCCCCAGCCTATGTTGATACTGGGGATTGCCCCAACACAGGTTTAGGATCTTGCACTTGGCCTTGTTCAAGCTCATGAGGTTCACATGGGTCCACTTCTCAAGCTTGTCCAGGTTCTTCTGGAAGGCATCCTGTCCTTCTGGTGTGTCATCTGCAACACTCGGCTTCGTGTTGTCTACAGACTTGCTGAGGGTGCACTCAATCCCACTGTCTATGTCACTGATGCAGATGTTAAACAGCACTGATCCTAGTACAGACCCCTGAGGGACAGCACTTGTCATTGATCTCCATCTGGACATTGAGCCATTGACCACTATCCTTGGGATGCGACCACCCAACCAATTATACATCCACCCATCAAATCCTTGTCTCTTCAATTTCGAGAGAATGCTGTTGTGGGGGACCATGTCACAGGCCATATAGAAGTCTAGACAATATTCACAGCTCTTCCCTTGTCCACTGATGTAGTCATTCCATCATAAAAGGCCACTAGGTTGGCCAGGCAGGACTTGCCCTTGGTGAAGCCATGCTGGCTCTCTTGAATCACTTCTCTGTCTGCCTTGTACCTTGGCGTAGCTTCTAGGAGGACCCGTTCCATGATCTTCCCAGGCACAGAGGTGAGGCTGACAGGCTGGTAGTTCTGGGGTGCTCCTCTCTACCCTTTTTAAAACTGGATGCAATGTTTCCCTTTTTCCAGTCAGCAGGGACTTCACCTGACTGCCAGGACTTTTTAAATATGATGGCGAGTGGCTTGGCAACTACACCAGCCAGTTCCCTCAGGACTCTGGGATGCATCTCATCGGGTCCCATAGAATTAAGTATGCTCAAGTTCCTCAGGTAGTCCCAAACCTGATCTTCTCTTGCAGTAGGATGGGCTTTGCCCCCCTGGTCCCAATCTTGCAGTCCATCCACTTGAGAAGTGTGGGAGAAGGAGATGCAACAGGCTGAGGACCCTCACTAGCACCCCATCCCTCTAACCATCGTTCTGTAGGAACCTCCTGAAGCTGTGCCTTCAAATTCCCTCATTTCCAGCAAATTACTGTATAATGTCTGAACAGTCAACAACATAACAGCCGTGAAAACAGCTTATTGCTTTCCAGTGATAAATAAATACATCCACGCTTCTTTCTTGGCTCATCGAGCATCTCCATTGAGCACCACCTGATTGATAGGGCTGTAATGATGAGCCAGCTCCTCTAACGAGCCAGAGGGAACATCCAGCTAAAACAGCCCGTGTTTCTGACACCCGGAGAACGGGCTGGAACGACTGCCAGAAGTTGTTGAGCTGGAGAGAATTTGAAATGAATGAATTGGGCATGAGTCACGTCTTTCCGCCCAGCGACTGCGGGCGCTTGGCTGCTGGAGCGCTTGAGAAATCAGCACGGGCCCCTTTGGAGGGAGCTGGGGGAGAATTTCACAACCGGCTCGGATTTGGAATTCCGCAGCGCGTCTGGAATAATAATAATTATAATAATACCCTACGACAGCGCCGATTATTTAAAGACAAGCGGCTTCGGTCTGTCAATAACTCAAATCCACGCAAACTTGGGTGGTGAAGGGTGGCGGAGCGTTAATTGGTCTGGAAGCAGTAGAAATCCTCTCTGCATTTATCTCACTTTACGGATGTTCGCTGGTGATACGTTATCAGGAATTTATGATGTGCCGTGACAAACGCTTACATTTCTGACAAAAATAGCAATTAGTTAGAAGAATGAGGATTCTCCTTGAATGTTTTCAGCAAGTCGCAGGGGAGATTTCTTTCCTCCCGTGCACGAACTGCCTGTAAAAATCCTTCAAATTTGGCAATTTTCTCTTGTTGCCTGAATTTAACCCAGTTTTACAGCTCTTCTAAAAGCCTTGCGAATGCTCTTGGAACATGATGGGTTTGGCTTATTTGCATACCCAGTGCATAAATTAGCATGCGGTCGTGGTGATAAGTGCAAACTAAACATTGATTTACTCACGTGCTTTCTTAACCCTTGACGCAGGCATCGTTGCTTACTTGATTTTGTTGTCTCCTGCTCAAACATGGCAATTATTACCAAAGGTTGCCTTCCAAGGGAGGATTAGAGTGTGCATGAACATTTTCAAGCGTTGTCTCCCGCATGGGGTGTGCTCCATTCCCCAAAATTTCAGGCAGGGTGATTGTCAGGTGCAGGGGAATGAGTGGAAGAGTCCAATTTATGACAGTTGAGCATCACACTGCAGATAGTTACTGCGCCGTGTCTTCACTTGCATCCCCGGGGAAAGGGGCTCGCATCCTTGTGAGAAAAGCCCAATGCTTTCTGGAGCTGATGACTGCTATGAATCCAAAAGATCTCTGTGATATTAGTGGGTTGGTAGCTGGAATCAAAACACCATAGGACCCAGGCATTTCTAAGTGCATTTACTCGTCTTATTCGGTGAACTCCAGTAGGGTTTGTTTTGAACAATGAGAGTTTACTTTTAATTCTTGGTGATTGAGAAGACTGTGGAAAAATAAAGAGTTTCTGGATTCAGAGAGAACTTGAAAACAGTGATGTAATACTATGGTTGCATTCCCAGGCCACCAAAAGATTGACATGTTGGTGAAGATTCAAGTCAAAAGCAGTTCGCTTCTCTCTGTTTCCTCGTTGTAGGAAAGCTGGAGAAGACCATAATTAAACTCATCCTCATAAACTTTGTAAACAGATCCAGCCCAAGATTATTGAAGCCCACTGAAAGGTATCTCTTAAGCTCAGAAGTTTTGGGTAAATCCTGGAATTACTGGATTTTAGTTATAAATGTAGTTACGTTTAGTTATGCTCATTCTCTTCCTTCTCGACCCACTTGTTTTATGATTCCCCTCTTTAAAGCATCACACGACGCGTCCGTTTTCAGCTGTGGATGGAATCTGGGATTTGAGTACCAAGTGGGGGGGAGTGTTGCAATATGGCATAACCATAAAAGACAGAAAGAGGGCTCCTTTATTATTTATTTATTTGTTAAAATTTGGAAAGGATATAGCAACTGAACCTCTTGGCCTCTTTTGTATCTCCTCGAGGATAACTGTGTGAGGTGACCAGAGTCACAGGTGACAATGTTCATTGCCTGTGGCTCTGGGAAGGAAAGTCATTGGAATAAACCTGGCAGTCATTCCCTTGGCACTGGGTGGGTGTGAGAGGGGACTATTGGATCTGTTGGTCAGTCCTTTCTGGTTACTTAGGAGCACTGAAGGTGAAATGGAGCAATGTTGTTTAACAGTAAAGAACAAGAAAGTTTTATACTCCAAGTAAAAGGAAAAATATGGTCAATATGACCAGTCAGTGGCAAAGAAGGTTGAATCCTCTGATCTGTTACAGGAAAACTTCTGATTTTAGAAAGATGCTGTTTTCTAGTAGGGATATATTTTAGCTCTTCACTGAAACCCTGCTGCCATACTCAGTGCTACATACTTGCCCTTAGACCCAGAAGGAATAGATCAGAAATGCCTGCAGTTCAGATCAGGAACAATAATTGCAATGGAAAAATACTTTTTTTTTTCTTTTTTTTTTTCCCCTGGATTCTTCTCATTCCAAGGACAGAAAGTATTTCTCCAGGTCTTAGAGACTAGGTGACTGGCTTGTTTCGAGGGTGAAGAAGAGATTGCAGGTATGCTGGATGACAACAGTGTCAAGCCCTGGGCTTGCTGCTTCTGGAGCAGGGATTGTCTCAGAGGATTCTGCTTTTTGTGAAGCTGCTGTTATCTCCCAGCACCCGTCCTCAGGCATTGAGCAGTTAGTGTCAGTGGCACTGAATGAAAATGATCCAAAGTTGACAGTTGGGAAAAGAATCTTCAATCTGAGGAAAGGCACCTACAATTAAAAAAAAAAACCCTGAAAACAATGAACAAACAAAACAACAAACTACCCTACACTAAACTATCTAGTTTTTCAGTGAAACTCATCAGGAAAAGAGATTTATTTTGCTTCTGGAAAAAAGCAGTTCTTCCCCAGATCTCTCTTTCTAAGGTTTTGTGTGCAGGAGCACAGCAAGTGCTAGAAGAAGTGGATGAGTCTTTTCGACCACTTTGACAGGAGCAGTAAATTTCAGTTCCCAAACCTGCTCGGATGTGGAAGCTCCGAGCCACAGAAGAGCCTTATACAGTTCATAGACCTGGGCTGCTTGCTAGAAGAACTGCCAGGAATGATAAAAATGATAATAAATTTGCTTTTACTGCTTCTCTCTGTTGTCATAAATTTGCCCTGTATCTTTACACACAAAAAAAAAATGTGTACAGACCCTCTTTATAAACCCCTAGGGAGAAATTTGTGCACAAAAGTAACATTCTCTTTCTGTTCCCTTCTGTTTGTGGTGTCTTTTTATAATTCGTGGAAGGTGTCCAACAGGTTGGAAAAATGCATTGCAAACCTACTCCAGACATGTCAATACAACCCTGGTTTTAGTTTAAACAAAAAACCAAGTGAGCTTTCCCCTTCCCAAAGCAGTGTCTCCAAAAATACTTCTCTGATTCAGAGAGTACATTTTTGTCCTGGCTTAACTCCTTCTGTCCTGAAGAATAAGGAAGGCTATTTTCACATGACATCATTCATGTACTTATTCAGAAAAGAAAATATATATATTTCTCTAACAGCAGCAGCAGATTTGATCAGAACTGTGAGAATTTCTAACGTGTTTGGCCAAAGTCTTGGCTAGCAGAAAATGAAGTAAGCACAAGAGCATTTATGTTTAGTAGTGCAAAATTTGGACCATAGTGCATGAATCAAGGGCAGTGGCAAAGGAAATGTCATCATTTCCCTGTGGTTTGTTTGGGGTTTTTTTTTTTTTTTTGAAAAAACATACAGTACATGTGGTACTTTTGGAGAACTGTTTTGTAAAATCTCTCAAGAGTTACTCTCTTGGGGGAGGACTGTGATATATTTGCCTCAGACCTTCAGTGCCATTCTCTGCTTTTTGAGAATTTGTCATTAATTTGACCTGAACTGGCTTGATTTTTTTTTTTTTTTAATATACATTATATATATATATACACATTAATATACAATATGTAGATACAATATATATTAATATACATCATATATACAATATACATAATATACATGAGGGATACAAGTTTCCCTCAAGATCAGTTAATATCAGACCTGTCTTGAGTCATGAAATTCAGACCACATTGAGATTTTGGGAACGTTTAGATTCCATGTTTGGTTTCAGTAAATGGAAGGTAGAATATGTCACCCATCAAAAATGCTGGATCTGAATTAAGAAAAGTATCTCCAGTCCATGCCATGAGTTGGTTTGTTTTTTTCCAAACCCATGTTCTTGTGCATACAGTATTATATTGACTAATTTCAGTCTGGGTGGCCTGGTACGAATGTATATGATGAATATACCTCAAAAGAATTGGACTGACTCATTGAGAATTAATTTAACATTGAGGCTGAGAGGGTCGTACCTCCTCCTGATCTCTGTTAGTGACACCATCATGTGTGTCATATAATGAACCTGAAGCTTAAGCTGTTTTCCCCCCAAAATAATGCCAACTTAATTTAAAGTGGGGCTGATAATTTCATCCTTTACTTTCTACAATAAAAAATAAGCAATATAGTGACAAGTGTTTTTCACAGGGAACAAGAGAACATTCTATAGTTGAAAATGTGTAGGTTTTAACTAATGGGTCTTCTCAGGAAGGATTTCATGACAGTATCAAACCTTGGGAAGGAGGTTGTGCTAGAGGCAAGCTGCAGAAGTACCCTGTGTGCCCTCAGCTCCAACAGACACCTTTGCTTTCCAAACTGAACTGGACTGCTGGACAGTCCTTTCCCACTGAGGCCAGGGAGCACTCAAGCTGTGTAGCCCTTCACTGGAAGCACTAACAGCACCAGCCCTTTATTAATTAAAGAGCCTTAAAACTCTTGTCATTGACATTTTATCTCACCACTGAGGAACAGCAGCCTGTTGGTTACAGTTCAGCTGGCTCTGGAGAAGTGAAGGAAGGAGGATTTCAATCCATGCTCCCGTGTTACTCAAGTACACCCGAAGTATTGTCTCAGCTGAGAGGTCATGGAGTTAATCATAGAATCATAGAATGTTGGAAGGGATCCCTAAAGGTCATCTAGTCCAACCCCCCTGCAATAAGCAGGGACATCTCTAACTATGTCAGGCTGCTCAGAGCCTCATCAAGCCTGGCCTTGCATGTCTCCAGGGATGGGGCCTCCACCACCTCTCCGGGTAACCTATCCTAATGAGCACAGAGACTGAACTGACACCTTGTATCTAGAGGTGATCCTCTAAGGGCAGGGTTATAAAACATTGTGGGGAAGCCTACAATCCCCTGTGCCTCCTTGATGGCAGGTAAACAGATATTCCTCCTCTGGGTCCTTCCTTCTGCCCTCTTCCATAAGACTCCCATGGAAAAGATGAGAAAAAATACCTTTCAAAACCAGTTGTGCTCCTGCTACTGCTGTAGTCACAAGGGCAGGCAGCTTAGTCATTAGTGAGGATTATTTTGGTTTGTGATATTCTTCTAGCCAGCAAGAAATGCTGTGAGCTTGCGTGCACCCGTTCAGATGATAAGAAACGCTCCAAAGATCCGGTGGAAAATGTGAATAAGCAAAATATTTGTAGCGAGGTGGGTTTAGTATTCCTGCCAAGACAAATCAGAGCAGGGAAGAAACACACGTCTTGAGAGTTATTTCCTCTCGTGGCAACGGTGTGACCATACAAGCGTGTGGTTTGAAACAGGAACAGCACGTTGGAGCAAGTGGTGAGTACCCCGCAACTTTAGCCTCCCTGACAGCTCAAGAGATACCAGTACAGCAAGAGTTTTCTGCTACAGTCACCCCTGAAATCTGTCTGAATAACACCTCTATACTCTCTGCCTCTTTTTCTTTGTTCACTCTTCCTGCAGCCACCTGAAGTGGCTGTTCTTTCCAGCTTGGTGAAGCAAGGTGTTGTAAGCACCTTTACCTGGGCATACCTGAATGTGGGGAGTGAAGGTTCAAGCTCCTCTTGATATATGGTGATTATGAGGATGCAAATGACTTGTTTGAAGCAGTCAGGAAAGAGCTGAGTCTGGATGAGCGAAATGAGTGGTCATTTGTCTCAACCAACCATCTATTAAGATTTTTCTCTTTTTCACCTTGTAAATGCCCCCTTTTCAGTAGTCAGTGTTGCTGCAGAAAGAGTCTGTTCTGATGAATCACTGTTCTTTGAAAAACACCTGCAAAATACCCAACCAGCAGTACAAGCATTACCACAAAGTGCTTTCTTTTAGAATCCAATCCAGTTCCTCTAGAAAACAGGAAAAACCATCTGATTTCAGTAAGCATTGGTCTGGATTAAGCAGCTACTGTGGTACTCTACCTGTTAGGACTGTTCCGAAACTGATGTACCAATTGGACCCCAAAAAGTCCCTAAAAGGAAGAAAACCCATCACTTTTTTAGAATCCTGGCTGACAAAGTCAAGCTTTAATGTCCCATAAAATCAGTCACAGGCTTGATGCTCTTGGCACTTTGTCTTCTTCCTTGCATTCAATAATTGTTATCCTTCCTTCCCCCATCTCCATCTGATCTAATCCTCTGTACCGAGGGTTTCTAGCTTCTTTCTTTTTGTCTCTATCACTGTGACACCAGTACTGCTGGCTGTGTACCAGGTTTCTTCCTTTAGGGAGGCTGAGTATTTTCAAACTATTGTAGTGATGCTATGGGCAAAACAACGTTACCTTTTTCTTCTCTCTCTTTGTTTCTTCCCCCCATCCCTTCGCCTCTTTGTAATTTTTCTGCCATCCTTTTACCGCTCTTTAAAGAGCCAACAGTATTTTTGTTTTCCTTTCAAATATCCAGATATTCCCTTTCTGTTTCCTCCACAGTTCTTCTTCATCTCACATCTAATTGTTTCCTTGACACATTATAATTACTCCTTTTTAACTTATTTTCCATTTACAATATACCAGAACAAAAGTGTGTATTAACAGTTCAAGCCTCTACATACAGCAGAGAGCCACGGGTCTCTGTAAGATACAACATCGTGCTACATTCCACGTGAAATATATAATTCAGTGTTAGCTAATGCTCTAATCCAGCAAGTAAAGCTGCTGTTGGGGAGCAAGGAAGCAGAGGTGAACTACGTGGAGAAGATGAGAGAAGGCAGGAAAGGGGAAAGACAAGTGCTGTAAATATAAAGAGTTGAGAAGAGCAGAGATTGAAAGTGACTGGGGAGGAGTGGGAAGCTGAAGAGCAAGGAGGAGTGGGTAAAAAAAAAACCCAAAGAGAAATAATAGTGAGGGAAGGAAAATAAATGTGAAGAAAGTGAGGCTGGAAAAGTAGAGCAGCTTCTGTCTGTGCAATGCTTCATAGAAATTTAAGAACAAAAGGCCATGACAGCACTGTGAATTCAGGACAGGATGTAGTGCTGAGAAGGAAAATGTCAATGATTTTAAATGACCTAAGACATAATATGTTGTCTGAATTTTTATTTTCTTTTATCTTTTCTTTTCTTCCCTTTCTCCTTTCTTCTCCTTTCTCCTTTCTTCTCCTTTCTCCTTTCTTCTCCTTTCTCCTTTTCTCCTTTCTCCTTTCTTCTCCTTTTTCTCCTTTCTCCTTTTTCTCTTTTCTCCTTTTTCTCCTTTCTCCTTTCCCCTTTCCCCTTTCTCCTTTCCTTTCCTTTCCTTTCCTCTTACTATTTTATTTTAAGACCCATGAATTCAATACAATGCATTTACTGGATCTCTGGTGCTCCTTGGGCTTTTTTTCCTGACAAGGAATAACTTTTTTCTTGCATATAATCATAATTCATTTGTATAATTTGTGGAATCTGTAAAATGCAACATGAGACAAGAGAACCTGGTTCATTAGGAGAAAAACTTGGGTAAGGACGAGCACGCAGATCTTTGTGCTTTCACCTGACCAAGATAAAAGGATGGTCTGGCTTTAAAGGAGATGAATTTGAAGCCCTCACAGAATCACAGAATGTTAGGGGTTGGAAGGGGATCATCGAGTCCAACCCCCCTGCCAGAGCAAGACAACACTAGAGCAGATCACACAGAAATGCATCCAGACAGCTCTTGAAAGTCTCCAGAGAAGGAGACTCCACAACCTCTCTGGGGACTCTGTTGCGATGCTCTACAACCCTTACAGTAAAGAAGTTCTTCCTCATCTTGAGGTAGAATGTCCTGTGCTCGAGCTTGAATCGATTGCCCCTTGTCTTATCACAATGCATGAGTGCAAAGCGGTTGTCCCTGCCTTCTTGATGCCCAGCCCTCATGTATTTATAGACATTAATTAGATCCCAAATTAATTACTTATAGCCATTAATTAGAACACCCCTGTCTCTGCTATCTGCACAGGGATTCACCCCGCTGACTGCAGCAGTGCCCTTTGGCTGCCAGGGCAGCTGGTCAGTATGTGGGCTCTCACGTGAGGGTAATCCTACCTCTTAACCCACCTTCAGTCCTGTGTCCAGGCAAAGTCCCCTCTGGTTTCAATGGGAAGATTTAGCCAGCAGTAGCCAACGAGCTAAACTCTGCCTCTCTGATACTTCTTAGCCCACAAAAGCCAAAGATTTGGAACTGATCGTGTCCCGAGGCAAATTCTGACTGCTCACTATGATAAAAAAAAACAAACCTAAAAGGTGAAGATTAATAAGAGAGAAAAGTAGAAAGACTGAGAGACCTGCTGCTGTTTAGTCTTGAGAGAAGACCGAGGAGGGACCTTATTAATGTCTATAAATATCTGCAGGGTGGGGGTCAAGTAGAAGGGGCCAGGCTCTTTTCAGTGGTGCCCTGGGGTAGGATGAGAGGCAATGGTTACAATCTGGAACCCAGGAAGTTCCACCTCAACATGAGGAAAACTTTTTCCCTGTGAGAGTGCCACAGCCTGGCCCAGGCTGCCCAGAGAGGTTGTGGTGTCTCCTGCTCTGGAGACTTTCAAACCGCCCCTGGATCTGTTCCTGTGTGGGCTGCCCTGGGTGACCCTGCTCTGGCAGGGGGGGTTGGACTCGATGATCTCCAGAGGTCCCTTCCAACCCCTACGATTCCCCGATGACTGGCGTCGATGGTCGAGGCGGTTCTGTGACTGTACAAATCACTCCTGGTTCCCACTTAACTCCTCCCTTTACGCGCAGTGACGGTGCCGACCGCGCAATACAGCGGGAGCTGCAGATGGGCACCAGCCCCGCTCTTTCCTGGGACAGTGCTAAACTCGCGGGCTCTCCCCGGTAGCGTTTCGTGCCGCGGGGGGACAAATCCTCCGCGGCCGAGTTGCGCAGCAGGCTGCGTGACAAGCGCCCGGACGCTGAGCCGTGTCAGGCGCGCAGCCGGTCCGCCGGCGGTGAGGAAGCTGTTAGTGGTGTCCACACGGCCCACCCCACGGCCCACGCGGGACAAGCAGCGCAGACAGCAACCGCAGGGCTCCGCACGCCTCTGCCAGTCCGCCTCCCACCCTCGCAGTCCCCAAGAGCTGCCATCCCTCGGCTGCTGCGGCTTCTCCTCCTCCCCCGGCTCATCCCGAGGGCTGCCGAAGTTCTGCTGCCTCTCCGTCCAGGGAGGGAGGGAGGCAAGGAGGGAGGACAGAGCCGCCTCAGCCGTGCGCCCGGGTGCTCCCCCATCGCCGGACGCGTCGGCGCCAGCTCGCACCTCCTTGGCGAGAAGCTGAGGCGCCCACCGGGAGGCTCCGTGCGCGGGGTCCGCGCTCGCCCCAACCCGCGCAGCTCCCGCCGCCGCCGCCGCCGCCGCCCTCACGAGCCCCGCGACGAGCGGCCGCCGATCGGCCGCCAATCACGGCCCGGCCCGCCCCTCGGCCGCGCCCGTCGCACCGCCCCGCTCCGGCCGCCTGTTGTTGTTGGGGCTTCTCCGCAGCTGCCGGGGGGCGGGGGCGGAGCGGGGGCCGAGCGGCCAATCAGGCGGCGCGGCCGCGCCAGTTACTTTAGCGGCAGGAGCGCAGGCGGCTTGTGCCGCTGTCTCGGGCGGGAGGG
>WTSP01012269.1:57202-67501 GCA_025331215.1 Actenoides lindsayi
AAGAGGACCAGTCAGCATGGGTTTACAAAAGTCAGGTCCTGCCTGACTATCCTGATCTCCTTCTACAACAAGGTGACAGGTTTAGTGGATGACGGAAGAGCTGTGGACATTGTCTACCCGGACTTTAGTAAAGCCTTTGACACTGTCTCCCACAGCATTCTACTTCGGAAACTTATGGCACAAGGCTTGGATAAATACACTCTGCACTGGATAAAAAACTGGCTGGATGGCTGGGCCAAAAGAATGGTAGTGAACGGAGCTAAACCTGGCTGGCGTCGAGTCACAAGTGGTGTTCCCCAGGGTTCAGTACTGGGGCCTGTTCTTTTTAATATCTTTATTAATGATCTGGATGAAGGGATTGAGTGTACACTCAGTAAATTTGCAGGTGACACCAGTCTAGGTGGGTGTGTGGATCTGAAGGAGAGTAGGGAAGCTCTACAGCAGGACGTAGACAGGTTAGATCAGTGGGCCGAAGTTAATTGCATGGCATTCAACAAGGCCAAGTGCTAGGTCCTTCACTTGGGTCATAACAACCCCATGGTAAGCTACAGTCTTGTTGGAAAAGCTGCAAGTTGGATAAGGACCTGGGCGTATTTATCAATAGTAGACTAAATACGAGTCAGCGGTATGTGCAGGTGGCCAAGAAGACCAGTGGCATCCTGGCTTATATTGGAAATGTTGTGGCCAGCAGGAATAAGGAGGTGATTATCCCCCTGTACTCAACACTAGTGAGGCCACACCTTGAATATTGCATTCAGTTCTGGGCCCCTCATTGTAAGAAGGACATAAAAGTGCTGGAGCGTGTCCAGAAAAGGGCAATGATGTTCATGAAGGGCCTAGAGCGCAAGTCCTATGAGGAGCGGCTATGGGAGCTGAGGTTGTTTAGTCTGGAGAAGAGGAGGCTGAGGGGAGACCTTATCATGCTCTGCAACTACCTGAAAGGAGGCTGGAGAGAGGAGGGGCACAGCCTCTTCTCCCTGGTGACATGTGACAGAACCAGAGGGAGTGGCTGCAGGCTATGCCAGGGGATGTTTAGGCTGGTTATTAGGAAACATTTCTTCACCAAAAGGGTTATCAAGCATTGGAATGGTCTGTCTAGGGCAGTGGTAGAGTTGCCATACCTGGAGGCATTTAAATGGCATGTGGACCTGGTGCCCAGGGACGTGGATTAGTGGTGAGCTTTCAAAGTTGGGTCGAAGGTTGGACTAGATGATCTTGAAGGTCTCTTCCAACCAAAGACATTCTGTGATGCTGTGATTCTACAATTCTGTGATGATGATGATGATTATATTATTATTATTATTATTGTTATTGTTATTATTATTATTATTTTGCCTGCTCCTTATTTGCACAACACATTTTGTGTTGGAAATATCTCTCCAGTGCTTCCATAAATTTGCCTCCACTGTTGTGTCTCCTAGAACAAGAAACCTTCAAACCAGCCCAGCCTAATGACAAAGATGCAAAAACGAGTATTACTAAGCCACTAGAGTATTTGAGAGGTGTGGGCATAGGACTTTGGAGGAAACCCAAGACAAACACAGTCTTTCCAGAAGGCTTAGTGTGAACAGGACAAGTTTTGGTGTATGCATCATCTGTAGGGAGCTCAAAGACTCATATAGAGCTTAAAAGGCCCATAGAACTACAAGGAGAGTTTAGTCAGCTTTGTGAAATCTTTTAAAAGAAATAGTGAATAGAAAAAAATGCACATTATAAGAAATCTCTGAGAATTGTTATCCCAATGCTCACATGTTATAAACCTCAGGCCTTCCTACTTGAAAGACCCCAAGAGCCATCTGCCAATACACAGTAGGCTTGAAACTAAACCTGCTGGTTTGCACTTTGCAATGGTTAAAGCATTGCCATCTCCCAGCTGCCATCAAGGTGAATGCCCAATTCTCAGCCAGTCTCTCTTCATTTCTAATCACTCCTTTTTATGAATATAGAAAGTTGTGTAATTTCACAAAAGCAGAAGTCCTAGTGATGCCCAGAAAAATTTTAACAACTGTGGGTGCACAACAGACAGAAAACACACTTGACAAGTATCACCTTACATAATGACTACCTGCAGATTTTCATACATATAGGAAGCAGGTGAACATACACAGAATGGAATAAACCCTATATTGACATTCAGTGGTTCACTTAAAACAGAGGCCTATAGAGAGGTCATCATAAATAAACCTTTCTAATGACAAATCATACTCTGAAGTACATATATATATCGAGCTGCTTCCTAAGATCCTTGGCGTATTCCTTCTGTCCCCAGATGGGGAAGCAATATAAAAAAACATCATCTGGGTGAAGAAATCCATTGCCCTGGAGATGTCTTCTTCATACCTTCGTTTAACAGCGTATCTACTGGCCTCGCAACACACAAAGTAGCTTTGTGTAGACTGGCAATGGGTATAGCTGCAATAAATCCCACAGAGATAGTTTTAATAAGGAGCTTCTTGGAGGCAAAAAGAAAATAAACTCTTCTCTCATGGAATATATTTGAAGCTTGACCTGTAAAACCCTTCCAGGTGGTATATAGCTTGGAGAGTCTGTGTATTCTCTCTTTGGGAGCAAAGTCAGATTATTCTCGCTGGGATGAGCTTTTACTGCTTTCCCAGATCAGACCTGGAGAGTGTCTGCTTCTGTGGTGGTACAAGTATGTGTCCCAAAGGGACAAGCAACAGTCTTAGAACTGAACTCCTGCCAACCATTTTCACCCATTAACAGAACTTCTCTGGAAACGCTCATCCTAATACTCGTTTTATTTTTCCATTCGAATGCAAACACGCCACAAAATCATACGGATTCTGCTGCAACGTCAGCGTTCTGCGAGGGAAAAAGTGCTGTCGTGGCTGAAATGGGAAGTTTCACACTTGCACTGTGTTTTGTCAGAACATCTAGGAAATACTGCCTTACGGGATCAGGAGTTCCTGAAGATGTTTTACTGGGAATTCTCTTTGCCATTGCATTTCCCCTGCAAGTCAAGAAGGTACTGCAAGCTGCTACAGAGACACAGTGAGACATTTTGTGTCACAATGAAAAGGACAAAATCACTCGTGGCAGCTTTTCATGAAAGTTATGTCACCTTTTCAGAGAATATGGATAACTTCTTGTGCTTAACAGGAGCTGAGCAGAGACTTTCTGTGGAAGTCACTACCTGAAAGGGAATTCTTTTCTCCAAATCAGTATTTTTTCACAGGCAAAAAATACACGTCATAATTCTCTGACTTCACATATGAACAAACCTTGCCATTTCAATTTGCTGTGGAAAGCTTCTTTTAACCAGGAATCAGAGACAACTTTTCCCATATTTCTCTTTCCAGGAAATTTCTTCTTGTGAAATTATTTCAAATTGCATTTCTTCTCTAAGTCATGCTTGTAATCTACTTTCGTTCAGAAGATGACATTTTGTTGGGGAGATACGTACCTTTGAAGGCTGCTGTGTCCTTTAATTGTTGTTCAAGTTGGGAGAAAGAATGATTAATATGAATGTGAAAGGCATTTGCAATCTCTAATGATGCTACAGTTGTCTGTACCCCTGGGATTTCATCGTGCAATGTGCTTCATACCTGAAAGATGGTGCAGAATGTGTTACAGAAATTGTTTAAGAACGGCAGCTGAACAAAGCGAGTTACATTAATTCACTGATAAGTGCCTGGTTCTCTATCAGCTTCTGAGCAGTTGCCATTGATCTATGAATTTGTGTATGATGTGGAGTCCTTCTAATTAAGAAGCTGCTTGTCTTTTTCATTCCTTCTTGACAGTAGAGGTCAACTGACTTGGCATTATTTCATTTGAGTGATTGGCTTTACAAATGACTGAGATTGGGGGAGTTCCAGAAGGAGATTGGGGCTGTTCCAGAAGAAGATCTGGATGTTGTCCTGCAGCAGGTCTGAGAGTGCTCCTGTTCAGGGAATCCCTGTCGTCTAGAACTTTCTTCAGAAAAGATGTGCACATGATTATAGAGGATGGAACGTTAATTGATATATTGATTCCTGACTGATGCAAAGTGTTTTGGACATTGCTGAGTTTAGGGAACTTGTAATTTACAAATTTAATAAAATCAGTAAACTCAACAATGTTACAGAGGTCCCATTCACACTGGAATCAAGCCTTCATTTCACACAGTTTCATTCAAGAAGGAAAAAGAGGAAAAAAAAATTTTTTTAAATAGAGTTTTAGTTTCTTTTTCAAACGACCTTTTGGCTACCCAAAGTCCTCTGGTGGCAGCTCTACTGGCTTTGCATAACAAATACAATGAAGTCAGAAGTCCCCTCAAAACACGAAAAAATGTAGAGTATTTAGAGATGGGAAAGTCAGTATCAGTGTTTTTCTTCTACACCGTTTTTCTTCTGCACAGCAAAAGACAATAAAGTCCCTACTATTAGTAGTCAGTAGTCTTATGGCCTGATTTTGAAGCCATAAGCATGGCAGATATCTGAAGAGTTATTACAGCTGAACCATAAATCTGTTAAATAGCACCAAAATACTTTAGCAGTTCTCTTGAGTGAGTGATGTTCATTTAAACAGGCTATCACATTGTGTGAAATATAGTTTGGATTGATTTGCTGAAAACAGATTCATTTAACAGCGATCGTTTATCTGTCGTGCTGGATGCACTAGAGACCAACTTCCTCAGGTATTCATTTAATGGGTCTCCACTGCACAGGATTTTGTCTGATGAGAGGAAAATCAGTTGCTTGAATTCTTGATTTCTTTAACAGCTATTCAGTTTCTTGGTTTCCACCATCTAGATTTAAGTTTTCTATTCCATCTTGCACAGGACTGAATAGAAAAGGGAGAGAAATAGGGAGAGTTAAACTCCATCACTTAATTAGGACAGATGTATTTTGCATTTGACTATGAATCAGCTGTACACAAAGATGACTAAGAATTAGAATTTCTGGTTCAGGGGAAGCTTCAGTATTTGGAAATCTTATTCCAGGCCTAACTGGAAGACAATTGTAAAAAGGATTCTAGTGAAGGAACCACTTCCATCAGTGGTGACAGCAACATTGTTTGAAGTTGCCTCTTCCAGCTGCATCTGATCGTAGCAGTTGTTGAATGAAATATTGCCCTTTTCATTTCTTCTCTGAAGAGGGCTAGAAATTGAGAAGGATGGGCAATCAGATGGCCAGGGAATATGAAAGCTATGTCTTGAGTTTGAATAGGGCTACTTGAATGTTGTAATCTGTGAGTCTCAGTAGAGCCCCAGGAAGCCTCAAGCCTTCCAGAAGCGTGCTCCCAGTCAGACTGAATTTCATGCATGGAGAGGTCCTTCTGTGACATGTTTTGGGTCAATGAGTAATCGCTTCCCTAACAAATGCCATTTTGATGGAAAACTCCTTTCACCTTCTTCTACCTCTAACAAAATAACTTGCGAGTTGGGTAGAAATGATGGGAAGGTGGGGGGAGGCAAAGTAGAAACTCATAAAAATGTGTCTCTTGCAATTCTGTGCCCCTTTGTTGTGAGTAGGTAGGGGTTTCTTGTTGGGGTTTTTTGGGGTTATTTTCAAAATACAAAGTCTCATTACTAAAGTTTTTAATTCCTAGGTGGGTTTTTTTCCTCTCTCTCACTCTCTTTTTTTTTTTTCTTCCCTTCCCCCAGACAGAGTGACAGAAAGATAGTCTGGATAAGGATCTAATTTTTGAGCAAGCTGGGTGCCTGTCCATCACTGGTTGCAAAGCATGTAAGTGACAGGTCTGTTCTCTGCCTTTGCCTCCTTGCTGCTTCTGTTTGATTAACTCAGCAGCAGTTGGGTATTAGCTGGATAAAACTAGCACTCCGAATGAATGTATTTATTGGGGGACATAGGGTGAATAAAGAATTGAATTCTGAGGCTAAAAAGAATTGGGGTTTTCCTGCAGTGATGGGTAGTCACTGAGTGAGAAAAAGCTCAAGAAACCCAAACAAAAAAGCAGAATTCTGTGGTTTCTGTTCTACATTAACACTTTGGGGACTGAAGTTGTAATAGGTGTTCATTATTTACATCTCTGGGTAAAGAAAGAATTACCCAGAAACATTTAGTTATGCTTTGGACTGTCTCTAAGCAGGAACAACAGGTCAGTTGGAGCAGGTGAGCTGGGCTGGTACTTCTCTCTCTGCCATGGCAGAAATGCAAAGGAGGAGGAGGAGGAGGAAGATTCTTATTTAGGTTGCATTTTGTACATAACTTCCCAGGAGCAGCGCTGGCAGCTTTCCTTTCTGCTGCTGTGCTGTCAATAATCCAGCAATACAGTTGCTCCCAGAGGAGGATCCCACCATGCGTGATGACTAAAAGCAAGGTGCTTTTAAAACATGAAATAGCAGAAGGTGGCTTGCAGAGATGGTGGGAGAGAACAGCACGAAATCAACAATGTCTGCTCAAGAAAAGGCAAGAGTGAATCTGATGCGAGCAAGTTTTGTATGTGGGAGGAAGAGAGGTGTGTATCAAGAGTGTGAGAAGGAATGTAAGGAAGAGAAAACAATCTTGTTCGAGCTAGAAAGCAGGGTACTCAGCTGGGGCTCTGCTCTGCCAGCTTCATTCATTTGGGGTGACACTGACACAATGGTTGGCTTCAGTGAGGCTTATTGGAGAAACCATTGAGTGTTTTTGTCAGCAAAGCTAAAATACTACAGGCTTCATTATGAACTAATGAACATATCGTCAACATCTACTAATGGTGGAAGTTAATATATAAACCCCAAATATACATATATTATATATGAATATATAAAACCCAAAAGCTTCACATAATGCTTATTCCATGGATTTATAAACTTAGGTAAGATACTTTTATCTGAAGGCTAATGGAGAACCCAAAAAATAAAGGAATGGAGAAAGAATAACAGACTTTTTCAAAAGAGAGAAGACATACATAAACAAAGGAATCTAAAAGGATGATGGAAAAGTGGGGCACCGTGAGATTAAGACACAAACAGAAGTGTGTTATGTCATGTATCATAGCAAATACAGGCTTCTTTCTGTGTTTCTGCAGATGGCTCCAAACTCAAACAGGAAAACCAGGAACTCATAGATAAGTGCAAGTCTGAAAGGACTTGAAAACTTAGCAGAAACTCTTTGGAAACCTGAATCAATCTGCTTAACATTCTAAATCACCGATTTCTTGGTATAGTTTTCTTGGGAACTATTTGTCCTCAAACTTAACGGGGAAATAGAGTGACTTTGAACTCAGAAGGACAGATGAAGCTAGTTATGTGGGCAGGCTTCTCTTCAGCAGAACAAATGATCGTATTACAAAGAAAATAATTACTGCAACTCAGATCATTTTAGTTGGTTATCATTTTATTAGTGGACAGATTTTCTTCATTTGTGGGGAGTACCCAGTACGTAGTTAACTGTGTAGGAAAATATATGCTATAGTATATGGCAAATCAGGCTTTGCCCTCGTTTGAAATCATAAGGAGTGTTTCCATTGATTTCAGAGGCTGCATGGTTTGACCCAGCAAGGCAGACCTCATCGCCCGGAGGCTGAGCGAGATAAGAGGTTTCACAAATCTCATTTGAGCAAATAGCTCACAGAAAGAGGAAATTATTTCCGAGTAAGCATCAGGCAATCAGGACATCAAGCTATCTTGACACTAATTTGAGCTTCCTGACATTCATTACAGTCATCTTTTGGTTAATGCTTTGGCTTGTGTGGTGAGGCTTGTATGTGTCTTCCCATATTCATCTCGGCTGTGGCAGAAAGAGCTCCTTTCTGGCCCCCTGAGGTGGAAAGCAGCTGCAGCCCAGGCAAGGGAAGCTGTTACTGTCCATGTTTTTCAGGACACTCATTTCCCCTATTACCAGTAAATGCAACTATTGCACCATGCAGCTTAAAATTGGAGGAGGTCACAGATCCCCAAAACTACCACCCTTCCTCCATGTTGTGTGTGAGCTTCAGAGAGTTTCAGCTTGACCAACCAAGGGATTACTGCCTTCTATTTTCAGTTCTGTGAGGGAAAAACATCTGCATTAGAGTCAGTAAAAGAAGAGGCTACTTAGAGGAGAGTGTGCAGATTTGGCCTGTAGTGATGCTTTGCATACTGAAGGCTGAGCAACAAAATTTTCTCTGAGATTTGTTGAACCCAAATTCCAGTTGTATGTCAGATTGAGCCTTCTGGAACAAACCTTCAGTGGTAGCTTGGATTTTAAGACTGTGAATAAAGACATTTTTGTTTGGACTAACTAATCCAAGGAGCAGAAAATGATTGTAAACTTTCATTGAATTATTCTTTGTATATCTCATTGGTATATTCATCTTGCTCACATGGAAGATTTGTTTCTCTTTCATCATTTTGTCAAAAAACTCAGCAGATTAACAGTTGTTGATGCTATTTGGATCCTGCTGGACTTGCACTTTCCTGCGTGTTGTGTGCTTTTACAGGAGCTCAGGATCAGACTGGGGCAATGGTGGGGTACCAAGGGGCTTGCTCTCAATGAGGAAGGACTATTTTCATTTAACTTTACCTGAAAGTCACAACGTCACCAAACAGAAACAAGCAGACAAATTTCCAACCAAAATGGTGACAAATTTGGCTTTGTCATCTCCAGAAGCGATCGACTCTCTGTTTAGCATGTATATAGGCATAAGTCAAAAGTTCTATTTCCTTGGGTGTAACAGCTCAGACTACATTCCCAGGAGCTTGACACTACTTGTTATAGTGAGACAAATGATGACCTGGGCGGTGCTGAGGTGGTGCTGAGGGTTACAGGAGGGTTACAGGAGCATTGGTAAGGGAAGCTGGCTGCTGAGCAATGAGAATACTGCTTTTTAATGCTAAAGTAAAGCAAGCTGAGGTGAACGTGCTGCACAGTCTAGTAGGCTGGCAGGAAAGCAGTGCCTAACACACTTCAGGAGGCATTGCACAGCTGCCTGCGAGAGATAATATTTCATGGGGACTTCTGGAAGCATTTCTGTTAGTGGCTGGCCTGCACGGCTGCCCTTGTTCTCCCTCCTCACTTCTTTTGGACCTAAGACACGCTCACATAAGCTGCTGCTCCAGACTGGTAGCGGAAGGAAGGCAAAAATCCTAGAAATGGCTGCAATGCAGATGATTGACATTCTCTGGATTACACTGAGGCAAGGCAGGGCGTAGGTGCTTATTTTTGCCTTCCTCTTTCTCCTTGTGCTGTCCCTCACTGTGCCTACCTCACGGCAGGAGCGACACAACCCGTCCCTGTTGAGCGCTGCACATCATCCCCCACGCTTTGGAGATATCTCCCAGCACGTTGCTGGGAAAAGCTGTTGTTCTGGCTCAAAATCACTGCTGGCAGCTGTTGTATGACTACAGAATTTTCCTCTGTACGATGAGAGGATTGGGACCGGTCATTAGTTCAGACTAAATTTGATTTTCCTTGATTCTGTGTGGAATTTTTTTTAATTTATTTTATCTATTTTTTTCAAATGGCAAAACAAAATGGGTGACAGTTTCAAAGCTGGTGCTGTTTAGCACCCAAACGCTGATAAAAAGTATCCTTGATACTAATAATTCTTTAAAAAGTGGATTGTTTGTCTCACTTGAGATGAACACAAAGGCCTGGACCATTGGAATTTCTCAGCACCAATATGGTCCCCCTGCTTCAGCACCAGTTACCCCCTGACCCGGGAGAAGCAGCACTAACCTGTGATTTGTAAAAGCCTTCTCGTAACATAATTAGTTGAGCTTGAAATGTATGAAGAATGAAACCACCAGTTATCCAAATATCTTGGAGAAAGATAGACAGGACCATACAACTTTGGAAAGGAAACCCATTCACCTTCATTATATTTAATATGTTCAGCAGTATTCCATAATTCTATATCCCTGCAGGAACATTCCTTATTATGAAAGATAATAAATTAAGAGCCACATAAAATATCCCTGTTCAGTCAACTTAAGAAAATAAGGGAATAATTTGAAACACTCGTTACTTATTCTGAGGTTCTTGGCTTATCATGGTTTTTGGCATTCTATAACGAACTCTCCAGACCTCGATTTTGAGTTTAAGAATGCGACACTAATATTTTCATTTGCGTTGTTTACACAGAATGATAGGTGTGTAAGGTAATTCAGAGGACCTTCCCTCTCCCCAGATAACATGTGCTTTTCCTTGGGAATATGCAGTCTCAGGCCACGAGACACTTAAACACTCCCACTAGTGTTTAATTTAACCACTGTGAGGAGTCCTGTTTATTTCAGTGGGACCACACACAGTAGGAAAGTTAAGCACGGCTAAAAACATTTGCAGATTTAGACCAAGGAATCTAGACTATCTGGACAGACCCCGTAAAAACAGATAATTCATTGCAGCTAGGGGCCTAAATTGCATATTACTC
>WTSP01012269.1:76279-91206 GCA_025331215.1 Actenoides lindsayi
CCTCTCTGGGCAGCCTGGGCCAGGCTCTGGCACTCTCACAGGGAAGAAGTTTTTCCTCATGTTGAGGTGGAACTTCTTGGGTTTCACCTTGTGACCATCACCTCTCGTCCTATCACAGGGCATCACTGAAAAGAGACTGCCTGCCCAATCCATTGTTAATGTCTAGTGTCCATTGCTAAAATATTCTTTAAAAAACAATTATAAAAGCGAGCTCTTTGTTTAACTTACTCAGGAAAACAGTGTGGAAACACAATCACAGGGTTACAAAGGGCTTGTGGATGTCACCCACATTACTGGTTCTGTTTGAGTGTGTACAGACCCTCAAGAGCTCCAAAGCTTGCAGTCCTGCTGATGTGCAAAGTCCATCTGCCTGAGGTCCCATCTCAGAAGGTGAATGCTTAAATAGTTGTATGGGAAGGCTGGCCTAAGTCATCCTTTTACTCATTCTTCTGGGTGATTGGTCAGGATTTCTGGAGCACTCTTTTCTCCATATGTATTCACCCCTTTCCAGAAGTATCTATTAGTGAAAGGACTTACAGCTCAAGCTCACATGCTTCTGCTTTGAGCAATGCCATGAAAAGCTGTGACCTTGGCCAGTTTGGTGTGGACACCTGGCTGTAGTCACAAAGTAGGCATAGCTGCCTATCTGCTGAATGATGCGGGTTGGGATTAGACAGACATCATTGTGTGGCTGCATTTATAGCAAAGAATAACATTACTGCCCTCGTTATCTTATTGTTTCTGAGGTAAGTTCTCCTTTTCCAAATGAGAAGGTCAACTGCTTTTCCTAACTGTTCTGAAATAGTTGCAGTCAGTGAGTCCAGTCAGCAAAGATCTTCTGTTTAAGCTGATTTCATTCATCTTGACAGGGGTAGGTCAGTGTGGTCATGGCACTGTGATCAGACAGTCATTTCAGCCAGCAGTCTGTGGGGCTGATGAGCAGTTGTGGGGTGGAATTGGAGACAGTAGCCTCTCTGGTCAGCTGGCTTGACACAGACTTTCTGTCACCTGCTTCCCTTTCTTTTCCTCCCCAGTCTGCGGTGTTTTCTCCCATCTCTGATTTATCTTTGTCAGTTGACACTAAACTCTTCTACGAATTAAGTGGGTTCACCAGATGACCTTTCCTCATATTCCATTCTTCGGTTTTCCTCCTTTGTTTACCACACTCCCTCCAGAAAACTGCTCCCCTGCCTATTTTAAATCTATTCTCCAAATGTTGCTTTCCCACCGTGTTTGTGGGATTAATGCTCTTCTGGTGCATGCTAGACATCAGGCTGAATCACCACCACCACTCACCACAAACAAACAGGTATTACCACACAGCAGCCAGCCCTAGTCAGTGCCAGCCCCCTATAACCACAGTCAAATTGCACAAAAGTCCCCAGGAGGGATCACAGGTCGTTAGGATTATTTTGAAATGGAGTGGTTTTTGAATATTTCCATAAGGATGTGCAGCTATTTATCTGTGTGGTTGAGGACCTCTCCGGCTGCAGTCCCACGTGCTGTTCCAACCGCAGCTCAGCTGCTTTCAGACATTGCAGATTCCATATCTCTGGAGCTTCACCATCCCCATATCTGGTTATACTGTCCCTCTTGCTCTGCCAGCATGTTTACTCTCTAATCTGTTTTCTGTAAATAACACCACCTCTTTTACACGTGGTTTGGAGAAGCAAAAACATTTTGGCAGGTTAGGAAGTGACTGCACGGGAAGGTTTGGCATCCCTCAGCGTGCTGGGGGAGAGGAGCAGAAGAGGCAGTAACCTTTCGGAGTAACTTGGAGAAGAGAAGCCTGAGAGGGGATCTTACTAGTGTTTGCAAATATCTGAAAGGTGGGTGTCAAGTAAAAGGGGCCAGGCTCTTTTCAGCGGTGCCCTGTGATAGGACAAGAGGTGATGGTCACAAGGTGAAACACAGGAAGTTCCACATGAACATGAGGAAAAACTTCTTCACTGTGAGAGTGCCAGAGCCTGGTCCAGGCTGCCCAAAGAGGTTGTGGAGTCTCCTGCTCTGGAGACTTTCCAACCCCCCCTGGTTCTGTTCCTGTGTGGGCTGCCCTGGGTGATCCTGCTCTGGCAGGGGGTGTTGGACTCGATGATCTCCAGAGGTCCCTTCCAACCCCTACCATTCTATGTTTCTATGACTTAGCTGCAGCTCAAACAGCACATCTACATGCACACAGAGTCACAGAATCACAGGATGTTGGAAGGGACCTCGAGAGATCATCAAGTCCAACCCTCCTGCCAGAGCAGGACCGCCTAGATCAGGTCACACAGGAACACATCCAGGTGGGTTTTAAATGTCTCCAGAGCAGGAGACTCTGCAACCCCTCTGGGCAGCTTGTTCCAGAGCTCTGTGACCCTCACAGTGAAAAAGTTCTTTCTTATGTTTCTGTGGAACCTCTTATGCTCCAGCTTACACCCATTGCCCCTTGTCCTATCATTGGACAGAGCAGAGCCTGGCTCCATCCTCCTGACACTCACCCTTCACATATTTATAAACCATCACCCACCACCAGTAACCATGATGAACCCTACAGTGACTACATGTGACATGGGCATGAAGCATGACTCTGCATGACAGGAGCAAGAGAAAATACCTAAATCTGAGTGTGCCTGCTGTCTCAAACCAGCAATAGTCTGTTTGCTGGAAGGTAGCCCTTGCTAGACATGTCTGCAGAGACATTCTGGCAGCTTTTGAATAGGCTTGCAATGTAGACAGCCGTTAGCAGCTGCCCAGAAAGCATGTTTTAAAAGTCAGGTATTAGATAATCCTGGCAGAGTTTTAGTCATGTAGAGGAAAAATATACCACTTGCATATACCAAACAAACTTAGCAAGTGAAGGCTAAATTAATTTCAGAAAATGTAGAGTCAAAGGCACAGACCATTAGTGATGTCCATGCACAGCCTGCCATAGGTTGTTTTCACCTCTATATTGGTTTTGCTTTTCCTGTAGGAAAAAACTGCCTTTGGGACCCAGTGTGCTTAAAATTTTCCACTATTCAGTGGTCTAGAATTTCTAATCTTCACAGGTGCTTTAATAACTTTGGAATGAATTTTCTAGAGGTGATGACACAATATGGCCAGGAGATATTTATTAATTAAATAAAACTTTAATTTGAAACAGGAAAAGCTTATTTTTTTTCCCCCCAAATTATTAAATTCAATGTCTACTAGACCTATGAAATAAGAGTTTTTCCTAATATTTAGCTCCAAAGTCTTCCATTATACTTTTCCATGACATGGTTTTTTCCCTGATACAGTATCAGAAACCAACCCATAATGTTTACCAAATGCAAGTACGAATCACTTCTGGGTATTCCACTAACAATAGGATACCCGTTTTATACAAAATTAATTTTTCCTTTAACTAAAGAAACAAAAAAATAAAACATCTACCAGTAAAATATTTGGATCAACCTAAACAAATGGATTTCTCAGAGTCCAGCAAATGTTGCAAGAATATCCATGAACATATGGCCCGTATTTTCAGGTGTATATTTAAGCATCCTTTGCAGAGCTGAATTGAGAAAGGGGCTGAAATCTAAGGTCTGAGCACAGGGTTTTTGAGAAAGAGTCTTACAATGTTTCAACAGACTTTGGACAAATGGAGACAGCCATTTCACTTTTGAAAACTTGATTTATAGGTCGGGGAGGTGGACACCAAAACATGACCGTGGCAAAGCCTAGTATCTGCATCTAGGGTCTTCCAAAATAAGTCCTGGTGACAGTGCTGAGGAGATGCAATCCTTGGGCAGAACTCTATGCCTAAAACAGAACCCTGAGCAGGAACACTTAATTTTGTAACAAAGAGACGCTGAGTGAGGTGTTTGAGATGATGACTGATCATCCTGGTTGCTCAGTCCCTCTGAAGACCTCAGCTTAGTAAGGGTTAATAAATGGAGAACCCGTTCTCCCAGTGTAACAGGACAGATAGGAACAATAGGCTCTGGTAGTGAACGGTCTCTGGTGACTACAGAGTCACTGGGAAGGGCAGCACTGATTCTTCAAGGGGTTACAGAACTCACTTTGAAGAAGGAATGGTGCTACCACATAGCCATTCTGAGTTAGAAGCAAAGTGCATAATAGTTCTTATATTCTGCTGCTGCTAGAATGAAGTCAAACTTTTCAAATGAAAAGTGTTAAATGTTATAACTTTTTGTGCCTAAATCGCCCTTTTTTTTCCCTAAGATAAATATTTTGGCAATGCTGATTGTTTTCCTGAATTCTTTTTTGTTTGTTTGTTTGGGGTTTTTTTTTTTCAGAATGTGAAATATGACAAATAAAGCTGAGGATCTTCAGGTAAACTAAAGCTGGTTTTCAGTGAGAAGTGCTCCTCTCCTCAAAATAATGAATAGGAGAGGTGAGTGTGTGCTCTTTTTTTTTTTTTTTTCTGGTCATGTTTTTGAAAAGTGAAGGACATTTGCAGAACGTGCTCCTGTGTGGTTTTGTCTGTAAGCAGAGGAAGTCCTTGCTTGTGGATTTAGAGTTTAGACAGGACTCTGAGCATCGTGCCTTCAGCCGAGAGGGTGTTAGGAGGCTATATGCACTCAGAGACATAGGATTCAAGGCATCTGGGGAATTTTTATGGTAGAAGTCTACATACCTCCTGATTTAGGGACAGCTGGTATCTAGTTGTTGCAACTTCAGTGTTGGACGTAACATTTTGGATTTCATGGAAGCCCTGCTCTAATCTCTTGCTTGGATCTCAGCCACAGAGGACATGAGCTCTCAAACCATATTTGGTTTTTTTTTTCCGGGAGTATGAGCACCTTTCTCAGGTCATGACCAGAACATTTTGAGCTGTGGCTGATCTGTATTAAAACAGATCATTTGAATTCTGTTAAGTGAAGTGGTGCAGTTTGGACTAGAAAATGGCTTTCCACTCAGCTGGGACTGAGCCGGACTACATTTCTGAGGAGAAAGGAAAGCAGACACAAAGGGCAGCAGGAACAAGTACAGACCAAAAAAAAAAAATAATTAAATATATAAATATAGAAAAGAAAGGTGAGCAAATCAGCCATGCAATTCTGAAAGAGGGAACATAGTGAGAGATAACACTCGGCCACACATCTGTGACTATTCATTGGTGGACACATGATGCTTTTTCCATGTTCTCAGTGAGTAAGATGAGCAAAGAGATGAGTAAACCAGGCACTAAGCCTGGGTTGTTATGCTCTTCTCAGCCAGATTTACTATCTTGAGCATAATATTGCAATACCTGTTTGTTTTGCATCTGCTTTGTGTTTGGCTGTCTGTCTCTCTGTGCAGATTTGTCCTATAGATACGAGACTGTTTGCAAAAGATCATGCATACACTAACTCACAGAAGAGTAAGCAAGGAGATATGAAAAAAAGAACTTAGGACAGGTCACTGTAGTCATTCCTTCTGGCTCCATCTCTTGTATTTGAAGACAATAGTTGCTCGTGCCAGTATGTTTGCTGTGTACAAAGGTCCTAAGGAGAACGGTCCATCCAACCACGTTATCAGTTGCTGTGTTTTCATTAGTAAGCCTTGCAATATTTGATGATTTTCTTAAGGCATCATATACTGGAGTAATGTGGTTGAGTGAAAATCACTGTGTTCACTTTTAAAGGATTTGAAGTTCTCAAGTCCTCACTTTGAGAAAGTTGGAAAGAGAGGAAAAAAACCAAAAAGGAACAGAAGACAAAAAAGGACGAAGTTTATTTTCATGATCTTTTAAAAAGTTTTCGTCATGAGACCTGAATGCCAAGATTTGGCAATACTGCAGCTGTGGAAGGCTTTTAAGTGGTCATTTTTGTCACCATTTGGTCCCCAAGAGAGGCTCTTTCTTATACGTGTATGCGAGGAAGCTTTTACTGTGTGGCTGTAGGAGCCTCAACAGATATCAATTTAAAGAGACAGGTGATTTCTTCAAGTTGGAAACTAATGTGCTATAGTTCCCCAAGGTATAAATTAATACAAAATATATGTCTATTAATATAAGGTATCAGACACAGAGAGCTCAGCCTGAAAAGAAGAGCTGCAGTGTTGAGTTCTTCTGTAATCAAAATATGCGGGCACCTCGAGGGAATGTCTCAAGCTGGCTGATTAAAATCATTAAAATCTCAAACCTTTGATACAGGCCTATAGAATGGATCACCTCACGCGAAGAGCACTATTTTCAGTTACCTTTCTGTGTAGGGGTCTTGGTTTGGCATGAGGTGGGGAGGGGAAGCCCCGTGATGGCAACTCTGTGCTCAGCAGGTTTGGTTCTTTTCACCAGGCATGCGGAAATGGGGAAGAGTCTTTCCTCCATTATTTTTATTTACTCAGAATCCTTTTGATATTGTTACTGTCTTGCTTATAATTCTCTATCATTCCGTTTCCTGTTCTTCCTTATAAACAGCACCGTTTCTCCTACTGTTTGATTTCCTCCCAACTAATGTTAGAGCATTAGGCCTTGCATCTTCCACGTGGGCTCCTATTATTGCAGAAGGAATTCCGCCACTTAGAGCCATGAATTGTCTGGGTTAGTGGAAATAAACCCAACTGCACAACTGCTAAGTGTGCCAGTTACAGGGGGATTAGGTGCAGCTGGACTTAGAAGACCCTTTCCTTGCTCCTCGTCTTCCATAAGTGGCTTTACTTCACTTTACCTCACTATGCCTTCAGTTCCATGCACAATTAAATTTTTCTTTTTATTTCCAGCTCTTTCAGGCAGGGATTGTCCCTCTCTGATACTCGTTCAAGATCCAGCTTCACAGGGGAAGTGAGAATGTGCCTCCCCTGAGATAAAGCCAGGCTGTATCTCATCCATGGTGATTGGCGTTGGGTCAGCAGCTGAACCATAAAGACAAAAAAAAAAATAAATAAAATAGTTGAAACGAAATCAAGGTTTTCATTTTTCCACACTGAAACTAAATGCAGAGAAAAATATTTTCTTCAGCAGGATGCTTCCATTTACTGAACCAGGAAGAGTTTTTTAGAGAATTGGAGGAGAAACAAAAGCAAGAGAAGGCGAGATCCACAGAACTGGAAGCAAAGCAATGCCAACCTGACCGAAAGCTCAGCGACTAAAGGACTTGGCCAAGGTGAGCTGGGTTCCTCAGCACCCTCTGATGGTGATCCATACTTCCTAGGCTCTTCAGAGGGGTGGTCTCTGTGGCTCTCACTGACAGACTTTGTGGGTTAGCCGTTCTGCGGTGTGTGTGAAATTGCAGTCTTCAGCTGGAGCTTTCCTGTACTTGGAACATTTACAGCCTCTTTTTCCTATGCAGGTTTTCCAGTGTCTAATATTTAAGTCCACTAGGACACTAGTAGATTCTTTTAATCTAGCTACCTATTTCTGGGAAACACATTTCTTTGAGATTGTTATTACGTGTCTGGCTAATGGGTTAAAAAGTCATTAAACAGACATTCCTACTCAGGCAGTGCAATTATAGAAGCCTCTTTTTCCTCGGGATCCCAGAATAAAATCACCTTCAATGAAAATAATGCAAGAGATTAAAGGCCTGTTTGTTCTGGATAGATTTGTTTCTTAAATGGATTTTCCTGTCAGTGACCGAGTAACCTTAGAAGTCAGACAACTGCTTATATGCAATATTACCTGTGAGGCCACTGGTGAGGAGGGATAAACTCCTCATTGCTTTCAGTAGAGACTGCATGTTTTTGTAACTGATCAAATCAACTCAACTCAGTGACGGAGGGAAAGGGTGAACTTCTCGGGTGAAAATCTATGGCCTTTGTTATACTTGAGGTCAGACAGGATGATCACTGAGTGTAAATCTACAAACAGGACTTCATTAAACTGTAGCGGTCAACTCAATCCAGCCTTCTTTTTCTAGTAGGCTCTTTTTTTTTTTATTTTTTTCATTTTTTTTTTTTATTTCTCTTCTCTTTGGCTTAAGAACATGCTTATGAAAACTTTTAATTAAGTTGTAGCTGCATCCCAAACCTTGTCTAATCCCAAGATCACAGCTGAGGTATGTCCACTCCTGCTTGAAGTCAAAACCATGTTACTGCAGCTGAAAGGTGAGAATGACTCTACTAGTCCTTTCTACAATGAAACAGAGAACGCAGAAGTTCTCAATTCAATACAATATATTCTATATAGGAGACAGGGAAATGTTCCTGTTGGCAAATACCAGCATGCCATTTTTGTGCTTATGAAAAGCTGCTTTGATAGATCTAAGCCTGGAGGAAATGGTAGAAGTGGTCTGGGTCTTAATTTTGAACCACACTTGTAAAAATAATTATAGACTACTATATCTTGGTATAATATACCTAAAGATTTACCTCAGAGCAAAGATTGGGAGTTAATCTTAATGGGACGTTGTCACAAACAGTAGCTTTATATTAAATTAGATTTATTTTATCTGAAATGAGCTCACGAAATATATACTGTTTCTGAGGGTACAACTGCAGTCATACACACAAGTCTTCCTTACCTACCTCCAATATCCTTATGAGTAGATCAGGTACAGGAACAGACAGACCTTTCTTTCTGTAAGGAGTACTGAGGCATCACATAGACTTTATCATATTGCTGCCCACAGGATGACACAGGGAGTGGGTCTCCTTCTTTGTGTTGTTGGTAGAGAATAACAGGTTAAGGGGCCCATGGCAAAAATGAATGGCATGTTACTGAAAAATAATAACGTTCCCATAAAGACTTGTAAAACTAAACATTAAATACTCTACGAGAATTGACCACCTAGCTCAATGAGAAAGATTTCATTTCAAGCACTTACAGCAGAGGGGAAAAAACGTCAGAATTCAAACAGGAGGAAAAGCTCTTGCTCTACCCAGTGACCCAGGGTTAGATTTGCACTGGGACGGAGGATTCAGCCAGACACACCACGGATGTTTAAACAAACATCTCCTGGGAAAGTGTGATGACCTCTAGCATCTTTGGTGCTAGACCAGTGTATCTTGTTCCACTCCTGACTAAGGAATCAAACTTTTACTGAGGTTTCAGGATATCATCACAGAGGTGACTATCATGACTTGGAAAGTCACTTTCACTCACCAAATCTGGTTTAATTCTTTGAGTAGTTTCTTGAAATGGTTCCACCTAGAAGTGCTGTAGAAAATCTGCCCCAGAACAGCACAGAGAGAGTGGCTGGGGAAGTAACATGTGTTAAAAGTAAATTAACCCTGTGAAGGAGATTCCACTGAAGCAAGGACCAATGCCCAAGATTTACGGTGGGTGGTTAAGGCAGTGCCGTGAATGGAAAAAGTCCTGATTCAGGCAGACATACACTGAAGAAAACCATTCATATCAAGCAGATCAGGAACCTATAGCTGGGCCTACCACAGTTTTGGACCTCCTTCTTTCACTTGTACCAGGTGCTGAAAAGAAAACAGATGTCTACCACAATCCTGTATTTTAGGGAAAATGTTCGTAAGGTTTTTTTAACTCTAATGTGGAACACAAAGGAATTTAACATGTTTCACATTTGCTGCAAGCAAAATTCCATCCTTCCTTCAGCTCTTTTTTGTAACGTCCTCTCACTCCAAACCACATCAGAACATTTTGAGGAGCTGTATTTCTAAATTTACCATCGTCATCCTTTTTCTCAAGGCATCTGAACCAAGGAAAGGTGGAAGGAAGTGGGAAGAGCACCACCTGGGAAACTTTAAGGGTTGAGAGACCACAGATTTCCCAGATGCGTACAAAACCTCCAGTTGCCTTTGTGAACTGTTGTAAGCATGGCCTGAGGGGCGGGAACACATCAAACCAAGATTTTATTCCAGTGGTTTTGAGGTTTGAGCTGAATGTTGCACCTCTCTGGTAGCATCCTGAGGGGTGGAGTGTGGGCAAACTGTGAGCAGGATTTATTTCCTCTAAGTGCATTAGTGTGTTCCTGAACAGGGGGGTGATTATAGGACAACATCACAGTAGGGATAAATGGTTTTTCTATTTTATAAATGCAGATGTCAATGGGATATTTGTCGTTAGCATTAAGGCATGGAAAACGGTAAGAAAAGAAGGAAAATATCATATTAGGGGGTTCTGTTTCCCACTAATCTGGTATAAATAAAATGTCATGAATTATTTACATAGCAAACAAAGAGTTGTAAAGGCTTAGAGGGAAATGAGTTCATTTACTACTCACATAATTTAAACTCTATTATCTAGCTGCTAATTTCAGACTACCCAATTTTTTTAATTGTGGTTTAGTGAGAGTAAAAAATCTTAAGAAACAGAGTTTAAAAAAAACCCCAATATTTATTCTGTTTTGGCCCTTTTATTTATTTTTGTATAAGAAGTCTCACTGACAGCCTCCCACCTCTGCAAATCAGAATAATTTACTTTAAAAAGTCATAGCAGGGTGAATACCTTTAAGCAGTTGATCTGTATGGCACATATTTCCCTATAGAAGATTAATCACCCAAGTATCTTATTTGTATGGTGGCCATAAAATCAATTTTTTTAATTAATATAGTATTTAAATTATAACAGTAAGAAAAAACTTAATTTGAGCAGGTAATTCTTTCATCTACACATTTATTTGCTTTCCCTGTTACCTTCATGAGTACCTGCTGGCCTAGAAGATGCATAGAGTAGGTTGCAAATTTTGTCGTGCAAAATTTTCCAAGTAGGAAGTAAGATTTAGTTGGAAAAATATTATTTTTTTCCTTGGAGTTTAAAAAAAAAATAAATATTTTCCAATGAAAATGTAAAAAATTACTATTCAGTTATAAAAAAAAAGTCCTATTCAGCTTCACGTGGAAATTTTAAAACACTTCTGGTTTCAAAAATGGCAGAGTGACATTACCACTTCAGACACATCTTGAGAGATCCTTTTCACATATCTAATTTTCTTTTTTTTTTTTTTTTTTTTCTGGAATGAGAAGACTAGTTTACCTTATTGTCTGTATCTCTTCTGTGAGCAATACGTGCAATAAGTCTCTTTCTCTACTTTTTCTTTCTAGGTGGTTGCTCCGGGTTTTTCCTCTGCTGCTGTGATTGATTGATTGATTGATTGATTTTTAATCTGAAAAGTATGTTGAGATCCTCAAATGAAAGGTTTGATGTAAAAGAAAAAGATTATTGCTCTCAAGACATTATTAGATTAAAAAGAAGTTCTTTCCTTTTTGATAAGCTCTTCCTTCCTTCCTGAATACAGTTTTTATGGCATCAGAAACAGGCCTCGAGGTCACAGCGTGAATAATCCAAGCCTAGGACTTTGAACTGTTTTTTGTAAACTTAAGAAGCTTGGTAGCTTTTTAACACCACCTTCCTTTTTCCACATGCCCCAGCACATCCTAACTTTGGAGCTATGCAATAAAGAACCCTCTTAATGAACTTTGGAACTTATATCTAAGCAGTTCCTTTTTTTTGTTTTTTTTGTTGGTTTTTTTGGGGTTTTTGTTCTCTCTTTGGTTTTGGGGTGGTTTTTTTTTCTGTTTTTGCTGCCAGGAGTCTAATCTGATCACGCTAACGGCACGGGATGTTCCACGCTTTTTACAACACACCTACAAATAACGATCAAATCTCCATACCCTTGTTCTTTTCTTCTGCCCTCCCCCCTCTCACCTCACCGCACAGCCCACGTGGCCCCCCCGGCTCACCCCCGACATCCCCGCTGCTCAGATCCCACCTGCAACCCTCTCGCCGACCCCTTTCAAGATTTCGGGGGGAGATGAAAACACGTTTGTCCCTTGAGTAAAACAGGAAGTTCAGCAAGTCAAAACAGCGTCTCTGCGGATCTGGTTGGGGTTATCCGTTTGTCAGGGGCGCGTGTTTTTACCTGCAGAGGCATTGAGGCAGGCGGGAGGTCTTGACGCATCCGACCACAGCCTTGGGATGAAGGGAAGAGGAACTTGCCAGCAGCACAGCTCAGCCAGGAGATGAAATGGCTCTGCTCCTGCAGGTAATTTAGCTGGGGCTGGGCAACCCATCACACTTTTGGAGTAAAAGCCGTTTTAAATGGCAAGCAGGACTGAAGAATAAACTGGCTGACTAGCTCGCCTAGGCTAGAGCTGCCTATAAGTCCCCCTGTCAAAACTCTTATGATTGGTTTTCAGTTTTTCTCCCCCCCTCCCCCAGCTGTTTGTGCTGCTGACAGATACTGGAGCGAAGTGTGGGTGCTATGAAGTATCATTGCTTTTAAGGGAGAAAATTTTTCTATCTCCGTATAAAAGTTAAGGAAGAAACCAAATATGAGCCCTGCAGTCTGTAGCAACATGGCTTTGGGCCAGAGCGAGTATTTTGGCATAAACACTAAAAATCTTTTAAAAAATAATATCCTGTGGCTTTTGCACTTCCATTATATTAAGCTGATTTTCCTTACTCACAGTGGGATTTCAAATTAATTTGTAATTATACATACTATGAGGGGATGAGAAAGAAATGACCTAATTATAGACCAAAAAGATGCCCTACAGCTATCATCCAATTACTCCAACCATCTGAGCTCTTAAGAAAAATGATGGGTTTAATCCTCTTTTGGTCACATCTAGTTGTAATTTACCACTGAAAGCTATAATTTAACTTAAAATATTCATTCACATAATATAAAACTCTCTACTGATGTTAGTTAGAATGGAAACAGGTAATGAGAATGGATCACAATCACAAATATCCTTCTAGACTTTGGTATCCCACACACACTCTGTGACTATGGAATGATGGAGAGAAATCATGTCTTCCCTGTTGTGTCCCCCAGATGGTACCAATTAACTACAATTAGGCAGATTGAAAGCTTTTAAACTAATGGAAACCCCCCAAATGCCCATTAACAAGTGCAACCTATCTCCCAATTTCAACCTTCTCTTTCAACAAGGGATGAAGAGTTCATGAAGACCTATTTAGTAGCCTCAGCTAAGAGGAGAGTTAAGAAGCAGCATTCAAACTGAGCAAATTTTTACCTCTGTTCTTCATGCAAAATACACATAGCAAATTTTTACCCCTGTTCTTAATGCAAAATACACATATCAATAGTGTTTTCACTAAAATCTTGCAGCAGAATGGGAAGATTAATTAGGATGAAGGAAGGAGCATGATACAGAAGAGGTCAGTTCCCTATAAAGCATCTGGGTTTTTTGTTTCACTGACAGCTACATAAACTATTTACATCTTAACCCAAAATACCTTTCCTTCTCAGGGTTTTGGCAAATTAATACAAAACCACACCAAACTGGAAGTGAAATTCTAGTGGCAACTACTGTATTAAATAAAAAACCAGCTACATAGCAATGGGATGGGGTATAATATGGGGTGAATTGCACTAATTGCTAGGGGAGGAAGAGCTCGTGGTCTCTCAGTCCAGTACTGAGAGCATTCACATAATATTTGGGTGAGTTACACTCAGATTATTTCTTTCTCCTCACTCCCCCAGAAAGAGTGCATTTCAGTCCCTGCGCAGAAGCTGTAATTCTCTATAGAAACAAAAACGCTGATTGCACCAGGGATGCCAAGTGGTCTCTCAGGTGAGTTTTCAAGCTCTTGTATGCACGTTATCTTTTGGCTCGTTACTTATTTGTATGAAAAGGAATTGGCTGGAGTGGGTGAGAGACAGAGACGTTTACTCTCGAGAACAAGATAGTGTTTGGATGAAGGAGATGGATCTAGCTTCAAGCGTCAACTCAGTGCAGTGCAGGAGTGTTTTATCAGCTGAATTGTGTGTCACTCCTGGCATGTACTGAGTAAAAGGAGGCAGCTGCCTTTTCTTAATTTTCTAAGAAGATATTTTGGACCACTTGTGAACCTGGCCTGACAAAAGTATATCGGAAATACCAAAAAAAATGGATTTTATGATCGCCTCAGCTTTCAATTTTGTTTTGTTTCGGGCTCTTGCCATTAAGAAATGTTTCACCAGCTTGTTTGTTTGTTTGTTTCTGGGTGATGACAGACCCTTTTTTTGTTAGTTCTTTTTGCTAGAGTTTTTTAGACATACAGTTATCCTTTCCAGATTGGCTTACTTGCTAACAGACTGAAAAGGAAAATGCTAGATTTGTTTTCTCTTCTAATATTTTGTTATCTTCAGATGGCTCTGGAGGCAGAGGTGTTAATATGTTTGTTTATTTATTGATTGATTAGGAATGGCTCTTAAGAATCATCCTGACTCCTTCCTCTGAATGCTGCTTGTCTGTTTGTAGAGACACAATTTGTGTTTATCATTGTTTTACTTTGCCAACTAGAAACTCACATTTTTTGTGTCTGAGTGGACAGAAGATGCAGACTTATGCCTAGGTATCTATTTGCTTTGTGGCTATTGTGCTTGCAACTTATTTTAATCAACACCAAGGGCTGGGAAAAAAAAGAGCTCCTCTTCAAGCATGACTGTGTTCTTCAGTGACCTTTTATTCTTACATTTTTGAAAGCATTTTTTGTAATTTCATAATCTTCTCTATTATCTTTGTTTTGCTCATATTTGTTTTTTAGGCCTCTTATTTATTTATTGTTTTCTTTAATCCTTTAGGGCTCTTTTTTGATTGCTTTTCTAATATTTCCTTCTCTGCCACTATTAAGCATTCACTATTCTTGAACACTTAGAATTAGGTGTAGTGAAGTTTTGAGTGTACTTGGTGTATTCTTAACACATCTTTTTACCCCACTTTATTCTCTCTTTACTACAATGTGCATTGCTATGCTACGCTACAGCAGAGCTCCGGAGTCACTGCATGGTGCAGGACATTTTGTGTGCTGATAGTAGGGACTGGTAATAACTGGTTAAGGGTCTGGAGAAAATGTCTTATGAGGAGCAGCTGAGGGACCTGGGGTTGCTTAGTCTGGAGAAGAGGAGGCTGAGAGGAGACCTTAGTGCTTTCTACAGCTACCTGAAGGGAGGTTGCAGTGAGGTGGGTGTTGGTCTCTTCTTCCAGGTATCTAGTGATAGGATGAGAGGACATGGGCTGAAGTTGCACCAGGGGAGGTTTAGATTGGATATGAGGAACAATTTCTTTCCTGAGAGAGTGGTGAGGCCTTGGAACAGGCTGCCCAGGGAGGGGGTGGAATC
>WTSP01012269.1:91482-109721 GCA_025331215.1 Actenoides lindsayi
TGCCCAGGGAGGGGGTGGAATCACCATCCCTGGAGGGGTTCAAAAACCGTCTAGCTGTGGCACTTCAGGACATGGTTTAGTGGTTGTGATAATGTTTAGTACACGGTTGGGCTTGATGATCTTGAAGGTCATTTCCAACCTTAATGATTCTATGACGCTTCAAATTTGGTCACAGACCCATCCATTAAGATGACAACAGCAGTGGTACAGAGCATGACTTTCACTGCGGTACTCGAATAAAGAATGAAACTGCAGATGAAAGAATACAGGAGGGAAATTGAGTGCCTTTAAAGTGTTTGAAACTGAGGACTTACCTGTAAGCAGCTGGTATGGTGAAAA
Source organism: Actenoides lindsayi (assembly GCA_025331215.1). Lineage (NCBI taxonomy): Eukaryota > Metazoa > Chordata > Aves > Coraciiformes > Alcedinidae > Actenoides > Actenoides lindsayi. Next base: position 91,822 of record WTSP01012269.1, read on the forward strand.
AACATTCAGTTCTTGAACTGTGAGAAGAGGAATATTGCAAAGCTAAACTATAGGGGAAAACGGAATGAAATATGATTAATGTAAAGATCCTGATTTTTATGATGAAACATGGTAAAATAAAAAGGGAAATACCTATAGTAGGTTAGTAATTATGTTTCTCTACTTTTTTTTTTCCTACTTTTTTTTTTTTTTTTTACATGAACTGTAATGTTCTTGTGAAACTTTGGAAAAACATTCAGGCTCTTATGAGTATTTGAGGGTTATCATTTTTATTTCTTGTCTCTCCACCTTGTTTCACTTTTTTTCTTTAATCTTAAAATAGAAACAGAGAAGAAACAGAAGCCTATATTTTGAAACATTATGTTTATTTCTATCTATGAAAGCCTTTAAATATGGCGTTTTATTATAATGAAATGATCTGACCTGCTGTCATTTATTACATAAATGACTTCCCAGGTTGCAAAAGAAAAGAAAGAAGAAAAAGGCAGTATCTCACACATGGAAATTGGTTCTTTTTTGTCATTAATGTTAGAATAGTGGACTAATTTTAAGTTTAGCAAAAAAAGTGACATGGGAACCCACGTATCGGGCGTCTTAAGTTATGAATGAACCCTGAGCAATGTTGCACTACCAATTGCTTTATTATGTGCAGAAGTCTACACTGCTCAGGGGAAAAAAAAAAAAACCACCTTTATTTTTCTTGTAGGAAAATATCTTACCAAGAAAATAATATCTACCAGCCCTTGCTGAGCCTATTCCCTGCTGTTCATAGTCATGACCAGTGCATCTTTCACACTGTTGATTCAGGTCCCTGAGAAGCAGACAGTGATATTTCTAAAGCTGCTTCTTCCAGGGAAGTGCTGTATTGACCCTGAGCTCCACGAAAGTGATAGCATTACTTCCTGAGCCTTGTGGTTGGTTGATGACTTCTTTGGTCTCCCTGTGCTTCCAGCCCTGCAGAGGAGCAGCTCTTCCAAACTGCTGAGGTTGGAATGAGGTGGCTCTGCTGACTGCAGATAATGGACATTCACTCGCTAGTAGACGTCTGCAAGTGTTTTGTACATCACTTCCAATCATAATTCCCATGCTTGTTGGTTAGGAAAAAAATATTTGTCACAAGCTCCTAGGAAGTAAGTATTTTCCTAGGGAACAATGTATTCTCTGAAGAAGGAAAACCCTATCTTAAGATTTTTGGAGGGACTGATTAAAAAGCAGCAGGCTTTTGGTCATGATGATTTTGACAAAAAAATTACCAGTTTACTGTCTCTTCTTTAGGAGTTAAGAAGACAAACTCCTATTTATATTTTTCATCCTCATTAGATGTTCAGTTTAGCAAAAGTATCTGACGTAGAAGGTTTAATTGTCTTTCAGACAACTCAGAGACAGACTTTCCCATAGGCAGTGTCCTAATTTTACCTTAATCTTCTGATCATCTCATGTGTATGTGTCTCTAAATTTTGACTCTGGTGCTAAGTTCTCAAGTACTTTATTTCTTGAGAGAATGATCTAATGCCTTGGGGGTCTTGATATCTAATTACTGAGAACTTTCCCATCTCTGCATTGTCTAGATGCATTTAAACACAAAACTGCACCTTACACCAAAACCCCTGGAGATTCCCAGCTGAATACACTGCTTTGACAAGCCTGCTTTGAAGGAAGAACTATTTTGTGCTATGGTGAACTTCCTTTGGTCTTCACTTTTCTTTTTTTTTTTTTCCCAAGTAATATGATGCAAAGATGACGTGAGGTTGGGATTCTTCTGACTAAATACAAAAGTCTATGTATATTGACTTCTGATAGCATAGGTTCGTGTGAGCTTGGGTTCTGAGTGTCTTAGACTCTCTTCATAGTCAATGCAATCAACGCTGATCCATCCCATTCTGATGCAGCGATCTAAAATAGGCCAATGGAGCTCTAAGTATAGAGATTAGAAAATTTAAGAATCTGAATGTTAGTTAAAATAAATGCCATTCGTGCTTGTGGCACAATAAATTTACACCGTGCTGCACTATGAAAATCCAATACAAATTACAAAAGGAAAGGGGGAATGACATTAGCTTTATTTGGGTATTCTCGGTCTATGCTGAAACTTACAGGAAAGCAGGAATTATTATTTATTATTTATGTATGTAAAAGATCATTGTATTAGTTTTGGCATTTCCCTTGTGAGCCTAAATACCTTCAGAATTATGAACTCCTTAAAGCAAAGAATCTGGAAGAATAAGCGGAAGGTTTTGATATTGGAGGGAGTTCAGAGAGGACTAACATGCATGATTAACAGGTGGAGAAAGTGATTTATGACAAAAGATTAAAGCAGCAAAATATGTATACTGTAAATTAAGTGATGCATAAGAGGGAACACGATAACAGTCTTCAAATGCTTGATGCATGTAAACACCAAGACTAAAGAGGAAGTGAATATTTGGGTAAATTTCAATGGGAAAATGTTCTAACATTAAAGTCAAATATTGTCTTACTTGGGTGTTGCCAGGAAAGACTTATATGCTGCAAGAAAACTGAAGCCAAGAGGTAAGTTTTATATATTGAAAGATGAAGCCCAAAGGGTCTCACAGAAATGATTATAAAGCACTGTAGGTTTCAGCACTGAATGATAAGAGCTGTGTAACCTTCTGAACCACCATGTACATTTCTATAGAATAATATGACACACTCAACATTAAATTGATGAGGGATTCTATTTTTTGGTGAAGTTTTTTTCTTTTTCCACAAGAAAATAAAATAGACCACTATGAAAGATCCTGGCAGGTGAAGTGATCAACTTCTTAGCTTAAGAAGACAAACTTGTAGATCGCTTCCAACCATAATTCCCAGGCTTGTTGGTTAGAAGACAAACAAGTTCCTTTTCATGTACAAACTGGAGGCTCTGCAAGCATCTAAGTAACTGCTGACCGTGGTAAAATCAGTTTACTCATGAACTGCTACATGTCTTGACACGTTACCTTGACAGCTTTCAATTATTAAGCGAAAGGGAGGTCTATAGCAAGAAATTTGCCATCCTATAGGAAACCTTAATTACGTGTTCCAACACTGTGCATAGACTCTGCTGATATGGTCATGAGTGGTATTTCTGCTCCCAAATTAACCGTGCTGGTGAACTGTCAGGAGAATACGTGGCTGGAGGAAAGGTCTATCCAGAGGCTGAATAGATAGAAACGAAACTAGGATACAAGAGTCATAAGCACAGTGCGCTTGGGTTTACTGGAGGGAAGAACAAGAAGCTGTCTTCAGGGTGGTGTACATGCTTTTGCTTAGTGATACACAAAGTGTGGTGCTGTATAGCTGTGTGGAGCCTAAACCCTTCCCTTTGCCATGGGATATATCCAGTCCTGTGGTAGAAATTTGTTTAAAAGAGTAAACTGAAGAATCCTTTTTCTTTAGTCATTTGTAGAGTTTGTCAGAACAGGAGACAAATATTGTCAGTCACCTTGAAATCTAACTGGTTTCCAGCTTGTGCTCTGAACCTATCTATCCTTTTGATCTTTTTGCCTTAAGAATGCGACTGCATGAGAAATACATTAATAAACTTTAAAGCAAAAGATACATGTCAGGAAGTCTTTCTGAAAAAAAATAATGAAGAATTCAGAAGTGTTCCAAAAAGTCTTTTTTTTTTTTTAACGTGAAACTGGAACAGACTCTGAGCTGTAGCTGTGTTAATTTGGTGCAGAATTGAATTGTACTTGCTTGCCTCTTCATAAACAATGCAGAAGCAACAGCAGGCAGGGGAGACATATCTGGATACTTTTACATTTCACAAACCAGCAACAGTTTAAGGTTAATAAAAGTACTTAACTAAAACAGAACACAGCGCTTTAAGGCACCACATTGAAATGTTGACTTCAAAACCTTCCTTTCATTGGCTGCCTGACCTCAGTGTCCTTTAAAAATAATAGAAAACCCTGTTTACTCTGAAGAATTTCCAGGGCATGTGATATTCTCTTTTTGGTCATTCTCTGAAAGGCTAACCGGGCAGCTAATGCCATCATTGGAAGTGTTTTAGGTCAGGCTGGACAGAACTTTGAGCAACCAGATCTAGTGAAAGATGTTTGCTCTCCTAGCAGGGGACTTGAAACTAAATGATCTTTGAAGGTCCCTTACAACCCAAACCCGTATTCTATGAATGTGATCCAATAAAGTCAGGAGTGCTTTGGAAGTAGAAGGAAACATCTTTCATCTCAGGTGTTTAAACCTCTCATTTCTGAGGAAGCACACCTTGCCCACAGTGTCCTAGCCTAGCCTACATAGCTGGGCAGGTGGTGTGCACTGCAAAAGGTTCAAGGAGGTAGATAAGAGGGGAAACTGTATGGAACAAGCTGGTTTCTAGCCTTTGTCTTTGCCCCCAAAACCCTTTAGGTCTATATTTATTAAATGGTAGAACTAGGAATAATCCTATGCAGCACTGTTACCATCTGCATCAGTTTTCCAAAATGCTCGAACCTTTGAAGAAGAACTGGATGTCCCTAATGGTCTGTTGATCCTTACTGGATGGAACGGCCATAGTTTTCAACTGAGACACTGAGTGCCTAAACTCCATAGGGTGACACCATTTGAGTTTCAGTATTGTGAGTTAGATACCTCTGCAATGTTTGCATTTTCTTGGAGTCTATGCCCTCAGGTACTTAACCTGTTGTATGTTTTCTGTAAGAAATATCTAATCTTGGGTAAGGATTATATTTGTTGGACAAGATGCCTGAAATCTAGGCGGATGTTGCATTGCCTGGGTCTGTGAACACCTCAGCCCCTTTCTGGATCTTCCTGTGGGCAACAAGGGTAGAGTACCTTGTTGGAGCACTTGGAAAGTGCTGAGTGCTTTTGCTGGAACTGCAGTGTCTTTTGTCATCCTGTCATCTCTGGAATTCATTGAGATCATAGAATGGTAGTAGCTGGAAGGGACCTCTGGAGATCACCGAGTCCAACCCCCCTGCCAGAGCAGGGTCACCCAGGGCAGGCCACACAGGAACAGATCCAGGAGGGTCTTGAAAGTCTCCAGAGCAGGAGACTCCACAACCTCTGTGGGCAGCCTGGTCCAGGCTCTGGCACTTTCACAGGGAAGACGTTTTTCTTCATAATGAGGTGGAACTTGTTGAGTTTCACCTTGTGACCATTACATCTCATCCTATCCCAGGGCACCACTGAAAAGAGCCTGGCCCCTTCTACTTGACACCCACCCTGCAGATATTTGTGAACATTCATAAGATACACCATGTAATTCCTGAAAATTGAATCTACACCTCAATCTCCACAATGGAATATGTCTAAAGATTAGAAATGTACTTAAATCGGAAAGCTTCCAGGAGGTGAAATCTAGGGATTTCATTCAGTTCCCTCTTTTAAATGCTGAAGTAGAAGCCAATGGCAGCAGGGCTTCTGTTCCAGATCTCAGACTAAGAATGTGGTCTTGGCACTGAGACCAATGCTGTTTGTATGTACATAAACAAAGAGAATGTCGCTAGTAAAATAATTATGAATGCATAAACCCAGGACACTAGGAAGCCATGTTTATAGGCATTTCTCAGTTTATAACCACACATTTAAGAATTTCCTGTCTTTTGTTTTAGCCAGACACATGGGACTGTTTTAATGCGGTTTTATTTGTGTGTTCTGTTTCCTTCAAATTTTAGTTTGAGCAGAAGAGGATGGGGATAAAAAAGCACTTTCCAAGGAAGGTTTACAAAGTTTAGGGAGCGAGGCTATGGCAGTTCCCTTCCGTGCGCTTCAGACAAGCATAAAAATGCATACACCATATCTTGAAATGTTTCAAATGACTGATTCTGTAAACAGATGATGACAAAACGTCGTGAGTCATTATGCAAACACAATACATCATAACTGTTTTGTTGGAGACGCTGTGCATTTCTGTTGTGGGCATTATTTACAAGGGTTCATTGTAAAAGCTTCACGAGGGTACTCGCTGTGTCTTCCAGTCACCACAGTTCAAAAATAATGACCTCAGCCTCTGACCATGTAAACTCTGAAACAAAAGAAGAGCCCAATTGTCTTCTTTGTGTAAACAAGACTTGTTTACAAGGTCAGGTTCTTCACTGGTAAACCTTCTTTGTAATATGCATTATGATTACACAGTTATTTTTTTTCAGGCTATACGTGTGAAATAACAGTCAATGTTGGTTCTAAAACATTTAAAGAAAATACGTTTTAAATAAAGTTATTTGATGTAAACATTAAGAAACACTAACAGTACCACTTTGTTCTTGTATTCTGGGCAGGCAATAAGCTTACAGATATCTTCTCTTGGGATTTTGTTCTCACCTTCCTTCAGCTACAGATTCCACAAGCAGCCCCTGTTAGGGAAGAAAGGGCTCTTGGGTGGATCCCATGGGAATCCTCCAGGTTATGTACCAGATTCAGAGTCTGTGACTCTTGAGTAGAATTTATTGCCACTGATTGAACCCTGATTTTAGGTGTATGCCTCTAGGGTATCTATACGTGGACTAGTTCAGATAGGTTGTCAAAGCACAAGACCATTTGAAATGTCTTAGGATACCTGCTTTGCCTTCAGCTGCCACACCAGGACATCTCAGTTAGAGACAGTCTTGTGTTCTTTCTGTCAGCCTAATGTATGCTTCAAATGGCACTAGACATGCACGTTTAGACAACAGTATCAACTCAATAGTTAGCAAGAGCATAGAGAAATGCTTGGCTTGTCATAGATTGGGCACGTATATATGGTCAGCAGAAGTGCAGAGAAAAATAAGGCAGGAGATGCAGGAAATACACATTTAGTCACCTCAGCAGCTGCAGGGATTGGGACAATGTTGGCTTAATAAGACAATTTTGGTTAAAGACATCTTAGATACTTCTAGACACCTCAGATGTGTGGGTAAGATGGTTAAGATTTTTTTTTTTTTTTTTTTTTTGTTTTTGTTTTTGTTTTCCTGATCATCAAGATTCCTCCCTATTTTCTATCTGATGCTATCAATGTTTAATTTTTCTCTCATTAGACTTCTCCAAAAGTGAGTTTCTAGGCACGCACAGAACTGTCCATATCTGCAGCCGTTTGGAAGAGAGGATTGTTGTACCTCAGCGTTTTTCCAGTTGTTTCGCTGGAAAGTTGTTTTGTTCCCAGTTCTGTGCTGTGAGAGGACTCTCCAGACCTCAAGGTTTCAGCTGCTACCAGTATCTTGCTGAATAATTAAATCTGCACAGGGAAACAAAGGGGGTATTCTTGCAGAAACAGACTCACCGATGCAATAGTTCGAGACCTAAGTCTCAATCTTTGTTCAGAAAAAAAACAACCAGTGGGTCCTTGCAAGCTGGAATAGCTCTAACATTAGGCTGTGCTGCCACTGATGATCTTCTGTTGCCAGGTAATTTAAGGTACATTATTAGTGTACAGGGTGTGACCAAAAACTCCTTTGGCAAAAGAGGGCACTCAGTCCTACTTTTCTACAGCCTGGGTAACTTTTCTGCTCACCAAGAGGAAGAAAAAGGAAAATCTCAGAGGCTCCATTTCTGCTTTCTTGAAAGATAGCTCAGACTCCCAAGGAAGGATAGATGAGCTCTTAAATCTCCTCTGTGTGCCCAGTTCAGGGGTTCTGATGGAAGCTTAGTTACTGAAACAGGACTTAGGAACATAACTTTAGTTGGATTTGCAATTCTTAGCTTACTTTCTGGACAGAAATAATTTTTTTTCCAGAAAATACCTAACCAGAAATCAATCATTTCATAGGTATTTGAGACTTAGCTCTTGTTTTTTCCAGCTTTTCCCATTTCTCCATTTAAGTTCATAAATACCTTTAAAATCACCCTGAAAACATCTCCATGTGGTTATCTTTGTTAATGCAATTTCAATGATGAGCATTGTTGAGACTGTCATTAGTTCTGCACTCCTGAAAGACAAATCACAATTTCTTTCTATAGCAAAGAGGATGCTTCTGATTTCTGCAGTTTGGGAATCTGAAAAAAATCGAGTGCACTGTAAAGACAGGGAACGGGTAACAAATCCATGTCAGTATCCTAAAAGATAAGAAAGAAAATACAAGGACGGAATTCTGGGGTTCAGAAGGACAGATTTGTATTTAACTGCACTCCAAAAATTGTTGTGAGATTAATTTAGAACATTCAGCTAGATGTTCTATTTAAAGTGTAAGGAGTTTCTCATATTTTAACAGAGGATTAATGAGAAAGTAGGTTTCCTTTTATATGCACGTACACAGATGCACAAAAAGACACAAACTATTTCAGAAATGATAGTTTCCTCTCAGCCCAGTTAAGTGAATTGACTGTAGTTATGTTGTCATAGTTCTCAGGGCTCTAACTGCACATAAAAACTTCCAAATCGTAACACACATGGTTTTCCATCCAAAACAAAAGGGGAATTATTAAAACACGTTGGGGTTTCATGTAATATTGGCAGACAGCTTAGATGGCAATAATTTAGCACTTTCACCATGAAATTAAAATTTACATTCTCTTGGTGCAATTCTTCAGACCAACTGCAGACAGTTGTATTTTGTATTTTTTTTTAAGGAGAGGAGGGAGGTTTAATCACTTCAGTTTTAAACCTGAAAGCTAGAAAACCTTTTCCATCGCCTGATGACAAAGGCAATAATGCTGGTAGAAATTTGCAGACACTTTGTGAGCCTACTTTCCGTATTTTCCCTAGCTCTACTTTAAGGCATCCAGTTTTCTGATGGCCATGAACCGCCAGATCGATTCCTCCACACATTCCAGGCAATGTATGTAAATTCCAGCTGCCCATAAATCTTTATTTTTTTTTTAATTTTTTTTTTTTTGAAAGGCGAGTGTTATGGCTGCTATAAACATTTCAAGTGAATTGCCAAAGTCTTCAGCGTGGCGTCTTTCTGCACAGAATGTATACAAATTACACTACCATTTCTTCTCATGAATTCCTCCCGTTTGCAACGATTCCTGCTGTATTGTGTTACTGTCTATAAAACAAATGTTGAAGCAGTGAGCTGTAGCTCACCAGACACAAACTACAACAATACATTTGATTTACGTTGCCATAAGGTCTGGTAGGACAGAATTACCAAGTTTTCATCCAGAAACATAATTTTTCCTGACATTTGAGAGAAGCTTGTAGCTAGAATGCTATCCTGAGGCTACATATATATATATAGCAAGGTATATGTAAGTAATTAAAGTAAGCATCTTCTACACTTGGTCAGATCAAGCTGTATAGGGACAGATGGAAGACCTCTTTTATATCCTGGCAGAGAGTTTTGATGAGGGTTGTTCTGTGGAAGTTGGTAAGATGGGAACAGAAAATGAGGCTTAGACAGGTAACAAAAACCGTTATGCTGTAGACAAGGAGGACTGCAAATGTGGGAGAACTGTAATCAGGGGGAAATGGGAAATTAATTCTAGCTTAATATCATATACATGTACTTTTGCTTAATTAGGGAGCTTTCAATTATATTTTTTTTCCCCTAGATTTGGACATCTTTTGCCTTTAAGAAAGACTAAGCAGTAGATGTGTCTTGATCTCATTATCTCAATATTATGGAAGTTATCGCATCTTCCCTTTACTGTCTGCCTGTTGCCTCTGAAACAGTATATCTAGAGTCCAGTGCAGTAGAAATTATCCACATCTCTTCATGCTTTATAAGCCTCCACTGATCTCAGTCTAAGGGCTCAGCACAACTCTCAGGGGTGGGAGGGCGGGGAAGAGAAGGAGAAATCCTCCTACAATCAACCTTATTGTATTTACATTTGAAATGGAAAATGCAGATGTTACAGAAGTACACATCTGGGACATTGTTTCCATATTTTTGACAGAGACTAATTTTCACTGCTTTTCAGCCGAAGTGGCTTAAAATCAACTTCTTCCCCCTGCCTGAAACTCGGAGCGTTTTGGAAAGAAACTCACGTTAATGCATTTGCTGATCTTGCAGACTACGCTGCTGTGCTTATTTCCTTTCTCTTCTCCCCAGCAGCTTTGCAGGATTTTTGTCTGGGTTATGGGGTTTAGGTTATTTTCTTCTTTCACCACTGTTCCAATGCTCCATTTGCAAAGTGTTTAGATTACAGCAGACGCGAACTTCCTCTGTCTCAGAGCCAGCCATGAATCAGGCTGAGAGCTGGAACCGCTGGCTGTCGGAGGACCTTGAAAATCTGCAGCTTTAAAATAACAAGTGTTTGACAGCTCGGTTTACAAAACAGCAGATTGTGGCTATATTGTGCTATGCAGCTACGTATGACATAATAACTAGGGACTTAAAGTTATTTAGTCTTTTTCCTCTCGCCGTAATTTCTAATAAATAAACCTCTCTGGGACAGGAGGTCTGGTGAGTTGTACAATGCTTGCATTTTCCTCGCCACAGCTTGTCCCCTCGCTTCTCTATTTTATATGTTAAAAAAAATCCCTCAGAGCCTGGTAATCACAGTTCTGTAATATTTCCCGTTGAAAGAGACGGACTAATGTAAAGATAAATACATACACCTTTTGAGTTTCTTATTAGTCAAGGTATTCATTATAAATCTTCCTATCAAAATCTCTTTAGAAACTTCTTAATGGACAGAGCTTAATATTGTGTAGCTGGAGTGGAACACAAGCAATTATTTTTAAGGTTTTTAAATGGTGCTTTTGAAAAAGAGCTACACTCCCAGGAGCAAAACTCCTGCGAGTTTTATTTTTCAAAATCAGTGGTCAGAGGTTGCATAAGTGTGGATTCATGTGCACCGAAAAAACCTGAAGTGAATAAAATGTGACTGCTGGAATGGTCTTCTTTCTCCAGACATAAAATACGATGGAATGAATGAAAGAACGATTTTACATTAACGCATTTGCTAAAACAGAACTAGCTATTTTTGCTACATTCCCTTCTCAATTAAAAAAAAAATAAAAAAAAATTGGTAAGAAATGCCAACAGATCAGATTTTCCCTATACTAATATATAGGCTTTAAAAGAAACCCAAGGAATATGCTTTCTCAATTTCTGTAAGATACTTGGCACAAACACGACTAATTTTTACTTCTTTCCTTCTTTGAAGAACTCGAATCTTCAGAGTCTCTTTATAGTATTTTTTACTGTAACCTCAAAATAGGTAGAGTTTGGGGATGTGTTTTATAGGTAAATCTGCAAGAGTCTAGGCCTAAAAATATTTATACTTGAACATTCTTCTTCCTTTTCTTCAGAAAACAGGACACTGGGAAAAATAGACTACATCCACAAAGGTTGTATTACATAATACAGGCATGGCTTAATTTTAACAGCTATCTTCAGTTGAGTTCATCATCTTAAGCTCCATCTGTAGTTTATGAAGAGAAACAGCCCTTATTAGGCCATGGTTTCTCTGACCTATTTTAAGTATGTACTTTAGGATGATATGAGTCACAACCTGAACTCTGCTGTCTACTCTGAATAGATCTCCATTGACTGTCAAGGGAACCCAGGATGATTAACTGTGTTGACATCTACATTGAGCCAGATTATTTCTACTCTTAAAGCTGAAGTGTCCTTCAAGTCCATGAGAAACTTCATTCTTGGGCTGAGAATTCTCAGCTTCTCATTGCCACCAATAGTGAAATGAAGGGCATTTGTAAGTATTAGTTGATCCTTTCAGAAGAATCACGTTGAAGCGTATGGCTTAGCCCTCATTTCTTAGCATTTGTGGAGTTGATATAGAGCAAGAGAACATGTATGGGGGGTCTGATGACTGTATATAAGTTGGATGGGTTTACTGGCTGGCTACAAGGATAGTAGTACAGATGCGGCTTTCAGATTTGATAAAAACTGAAAATGACCTCAGAAAATAACCGCAGAAGAAAACTTCATTATGGGAAGGCAAGGGATTAACTTGACTTGGGTTTCTAACTCTAAGAATTTACTTACATCTTAAAACCTTATCTGAAGATATGAGCTAAATTATCTTTTGAAGGTAGGACTGAGATACCCTTTCAGCTTCAGGTAGTGTTTGATTAACTTGATGGGCTCCATACATCTATTAAAAAGTGTCCAAAAGTATTACAGCTATTGCAGGCTTATAGAGTAAATCTGACTAACTAATTAGGGCCAGCTATTTTTACAAGTTATCTGGATATTTAAGAAATGCAGTGCTTAATATGCTTTTGCAGTCTTGTAGCTATATCCTTAAATATATTTAAGCATCAAACTTCCACTAAAATAGCTGATGTGATTTAGTGGCCTAAATACTAGTGTAGATCTAACACCTGGACTCTCCTCCTGGCTAAATTCACTGGGATTTTTGTAGTCACTACCTCTGAAAGTGATTTTAAATACTTGTGTGCTAGAGGCAAGTACGTGAGCTTAAAGTATTGGATATAATTTGTCTGTATCTGAGTTTGCTTCCCTTGTAAAGAATTAAATAATGCTTACCTGTATTTTTGAAGGTGGGTAAGGGTTATGATAAACTCTGAAAGGTTAACAGTAGATTACCTTCCCTGAATAAGGTTGATACAACAATAGAAAGCCACACCAAATGCGAAAGGAAGCAAAATAGTTTCTAATAGTTCTTTTTTTTTTTTTCCTTTTTTGGAATCAAATTATTTTTAGAGTGCATTTTAAAGGACTTCTTTAAATAAAATTTAGAATGAATAATTTTTATTGAATCTACTCAATCATTTAAGTCCTTTTCTATCTCCGTCCAAGACCTGCATTCATTTCTTTGTAATATTTGTTGTAATGAGTTAATTTTTGTTTCCCTAGCGTTACATTTAGGAATGTGATGTTAAAAATAATTCTTCTTATCCATTTGGAGAGAAACAAACTATAAATATACCTACGCACTCACAGGGTTTTAGTACTTGACAGTTTTATTAAAAACAACAAGCACACACAGTGTTAGCATTGTTTCTAAGATGTTACTTACCCTTGTCTGTGAAATATCAGCAAAGTAAAATGAGGTATTGGGGTTTCAATTTGACAAATGTGAGAGGTTAGAAAAACAATTTTTCCCGTACATCGTATTTATGAAGAAAATGTGCTTCAAGAATAAGAAGTCAGAAAAACTGGCAAGTTTAGAAGCAACTGCAATAGAAGTTAATTTCTTGTGAACAGTCAAGGTCATTCTGTTTCCTGTTTTTTTCCCCAACTTTTATCAGAAACTGTTCTTGCTGCTTCTCACAGGGTTTGTTTTGTTTTTTTTTTTACAGCTTTTCTGCTCATTTCATATTACTAGGTTTACCTTAGAAGTGAAGAGCAAGAAAATTATTAGAATTTATTTAGTTGGCCTCTTTCTTGACTAACTTTGGTCATTTAAAAATCAGGCCTCTAGTTTAAACTAGTCACCTAGCTCTTCCTGTAGTCAGAGAGATACGGGCACCTTGAGAAGAGCAGGGTGGCTTCCAGGTCTTTGGTATCTCTGTAGAGACTGGATCATCCAGTTTCTGAGTCACACGGTCTAGGTCAGAAGAGCACAACCACCCGCTAACAAGTGAAAGTAAAGAAAATAATTCCTAGAAAACAAAACCCCACTCAAAATGGAAATTCCACTGCATCTTCTACGGGGGGATTAAGCACTGAAACTAAGAGATATGGGCTGCTTTCTCCACTCCTCAGAAGCCAGCTCTTAGATGGTTTATCCCGCCACAGTGGCTGCCTTCCTGAAGCTAAATAGCACATTGGCTTTCTTGTTTTCCAGAATTAGTTTTTATTTTGCTCTATTGTCTTCTTGTTTGTTGCATTTCATTTTTATAAAGAAAGAAATTAGTCTCAAACTCATGAATGAGAAGAAGGAGAGTCATTCTTAATGTGTTAATTTTGGTAGTGAGAATAACTTACTGTGGGCATTAACAGAAATACTTAAAAATATCAGGATTCTTTCCCTTTAACTGGTTGATAATTGTTCAGCTGCATTGAGAGGAATAAAAACTAAAGAAACAAACAAAAAAAATTTCCAAGACTTTGGGAAGAGAGAAATTGGGAGAAAAATAACACAAAAATAAACAATTTGTTAACTTTCCCTTCAGTAAAAGAGCTTTGAAAGGGGGGCAGATGGGCTAGATTTCTGCTAAACTCATTAACCTTGAGAATATCCATAGAAGTCATAGGATAGGTTACCCAGGACATTGAACTAGGCTCAAATCTTTCCCAGGGTAAAGCTTTTCCAGCACTTGCAGCATGATGTCAATGCAAAGTTTTTCCCAAACTTCCTGGAACAGTTACAGGCAAATCACTGGAGACACAAAAAATATCTGGGGCCTCAGCCAACAGCATTCCTCTATGAATACTGCTATCTCAATTTGCTCTTTATTTTTTCTTTAATTGGCATTATGCAATTTCAAAGATTAACAGCCAGCTAGACTGAGAAAAATGAAATCAAGCAAGTCCAGAGCTGGAAGTGACAGCAACCCTTTTACCACATGGTGGACATAATTTTCTACTGCGGAATCAACTATTTTACAGCAAAATCTCCCCTTTAGTCTTCTGTGATGTTGCAAAAAGTCATCAACCTCCCAGATTACATTTTATCTGTGGCTTGTGTAATGAAGGTTTTAATCCACTGGAGCAACAGCATAAACCATAATTACATATATTTTAGACTGAGGGTATGTTTCCTTAAAAATGTATCCTATTTTAGCATGAAAATCTCAGCTTCTTAAAACAAACAATCCATGGACTACATGATCATTACTCTATATTTTGTGTATGTTGTCAAACCTTCCAGTAGCATTTAAAAGAAGTACCTCAAAGTACTGCTGTTGTGAAACCTATTGCGGATAATCTATGTAATCATGAACATCTGACTCTAAAAGGGAAGGTTATAAATGGCACAGAGGGCAGTTAAGCATGTAATTGTCTTCGGGAGATAATGGCAATTGGGCATGTAACTCCCATCTGTACCTCTCAGAAAATCTCCCCTAAGGAGAAGCAAGAGCCTGTGGTTATGTAGGATCCACCAAGAGCACGGCAGAGCCATCTGCAGAGAGCTTTTACCTTGAAACCAACAGCAGCTCCTTAATGAGTTTCACACAAATGAAGGGGGCAAAGGTGTGCAGATTTGGCCTCACGACAGCCAATCCTTAACTGCTTCCCTGCGCTTTGGGTCCCTAATTTTATCAGGGAAATGAAGCAGTGTTAGCAGAGTCTGGGAGATTTCCTTCAGCTTCTTGCACGTCAAAATATTAATCATTCCGGGTGTAGTCGGCCACCTGCTCCAGCTGATAATTTACTTCAGGTTTGTTTTGGAATAGAATGTTTCCAGCAGTTACAGCTACAGCTAGACCTGTCTTCCCCTGGCTTGCAGGGTGACACTTGGCTCTAGTGTGGCCGCTCTTGGGCTGTCTCTTCCAAGGAACTCAACTTCATTCCCATCCCGAAGCAACCTTCAGCTGATGGTGTACTAGTGGCTTCCTTCTTTCTGCTTGGAAAAAATATTCAGGCTTTAGGTTCTCTGCACTTCTCTGCAGAGGATGTTTCTAAAGCCTGAAGACTTTTTCAGCTAAGCTGACATCCAGCTCAATGTTGTTCTTGGGTTCTGGGTTTTTTGGTTGGTTTTGGTGGGGCTTTTCCATTTATTTGTTTGGTTTTGTAGTTTATTTGTTTGGTTTTGTAGTTTATTTGTTTGGTTTTGTAGTTTATTTGTTTGGTTTTGTAGTTTATTTGTTTAGTTTTGTATTTTATTTGTTTGGTTTTGTATTTTGTTTGGTTGGTTTTGTTTTCTTTCAGTGTTGGTTGGTTGGTTGGTTCGGTATTATGTCAGTCTTCTAAGTTCCAGGGCTATGCCACCACATGTGTGCAGGTGTTCTGAGATATTTCAACACTAAGCATTTAGAAAGATGGTCTTAGCTTGGTCTCAAAATGGCAATCTTTACATAAACAAGGGCAGTATTCTAGAGAAAGGTGCCAGATGAAAGGATTTTATAGCACACTGGGATTTTTTTGTTTGTTTGTTTGTTTGAATTTATGCTCCAGAAATATCATGCAGTCTCGAACATGGAGCAGTAGTCCAGTGTTTGAGGTACTCTGTGTACATGAAACAAAAAAAACCCAGATCCTGGTAAACTCAGCAGAGCTTCCTGATATCCTAAATAAAAGAAAATGTCTTGTAGGGCCAACTTCTGCACTCCTTTAGAAACGGTGAATTCATTGCGATTGGTTACCAAATTTGGCCTTAGAAAGGCTCTGTGTATTTTGTCCGCATATGTCTGGTTTATATATTTTAATCGTGTTTACTTGACAATAAAGACAGAGAAGTCTTCCTCTTGAACTCGGTAGAAGCGTTGGCTCTGACCTCATTTAGAAAAGAAACAGACCAAAAAAGGTGATTGTTTTCTGTTTTGAATTCTGTCATTCCTTCCAACTCAAATTGTGATTCTTAACTGCCCTGGGTATAGTGGGGCTGCATACACAGTTATTTAATTTATTTTTTTTCAGGAAGAAAGCTCACGAGATCCACAAATCAATTAGACTCCTGTGAATGCTGAGTGAAATGTAAATCTCGAGAAGTCAATACACTGCCACTCATTGCTCAGTTGTTGTTTTCTTAAGACTCGATCAACTCCAAACCTTCTCAAATGCATATCACACTAGGAAATTAGGACGTGACATTAAAGTACGCAGAAGTGACAGGAGAAAAAAAAACAAAAAAAGGAAACTGTGGCAGTAATATAGGTAAAAACTGTAAAAATATGAGCGGGGGATCATGAATCAGGATGAGGGATGGAGGTGAAAGAGATGCAAAACAACACGGCTATCGCTTTCAAAACTGACATCTTTTCAGTCTTTCCAAACCTGCATACTTTTCTGAAGAGAAACCCCCCCAGACAGAGGACAAACAGTGATGATTGTTCATGAAAAAAAACTCGGGGACAGTTGGGAGCTAGACCTGCTGTGGGACTGCTTCACGACCCTCAGTCTGACTTTTCCAGTCTGCGGCAGTTGGATGGGAGCCGTTCTCCATGCCAGGATTGCTGCTCACAGCTGGAGGGACACCCTTCCCCCTTCCTCTTCTGCCAACAGAACAGTCAGTTTTTAATTTGTTAAATGTGGCTGAGAGAGGGGGGGGGGGAAAAATGGTTTTCACTATTTCTAGGTCGACATATAGATGACTACACTGGGAGTCTTTTTTTTGTTTCTACCAGAAGAGCATAGTGACTGATAAATAGTATCTTGGAATTAGAAGGAGTTTTGCTTCGAGTGCCTTCTCCAGCGTGGAGCTTTGTGGATGCACCAGACTGAAGCAGTGGATTACAAATATGGTGAAAGGGTAGAGTTTGGCAGAAAACTAGTTAGAGAATGGACTGAGCATTACTGATTTCGAATAAATATTTGATACGGTGGTGTTTCTGAAGGCTGAAATGTAATCTAGTTCCTTCAGCTGAAGCTTAGTGATGCCAATTCCATCGCAGAACACAGTGGGGAGACTAAAAAAAGTTGTGCTTTAACCATGCCACTTGTAATCACATTAAGGGTGCATTAAGAAGAGTGTGTCCAGCAGATCAAGGGAGGTTCTCCTCCCCCTCTGCTCTGCCCTAGCGAGACCTCACCTAGAGTATTGCATCCAGATCTGGGCATCCCAGTTCAAGAGGGACAGAGGTCTATTGGAGAGAGTCTGATGGAGGTGATGAGGATGATGAAGGGACTGGAACAGCTGCCTTATGATGAAAGGCTGAGGGACCTGGGGCTGTTTGGTCTGGAGAGAAGACTGTGAGGGGATCTAATTAATGTCTATAGATACATGAGGGCTGGGTGTCAAGAAGGCAGGGACAACCTCTTTTCACTTGTGCATTGTGATAAGATGAGGGGCAATGGATTCAAGCTCGAGCACAGGAAGTTCCACCTCAAGATGAGGAAGAACTTCTTTACTGTAAGTGTTACAGAGCACTGGAACAGGCTGCCCAGAGGGGTTGTGAGTTTCCTTCTCTGGAGACTTTCAAGACCTGTCTGGATGCATTTCTGAGTGATCTGCTCTAGTGTTTTCCTGCTCTGGAGGGGGGG
>WTSP01012270.1:0-14476 GCA_025331215.1 Actenoides lindsayi
AAGCAAACAGCAGCACACACAGCCCAGTGTCACCAGCAGCACCTTAGGGACAGCAGGACAGCCACTCCCACCCCCCACCCCCGCAGTGAAGTTCTAGGCTTAAGAATGAAAGGGAAAAAATAAAGCTTGATTTGAAAATAGGGAAGAGAGAAGATCTAGAAAGCCAATCCTGCACTAGTAATTAAAAAAACAGGTCAAAAGACACTCCAGGAGCAATGAAAAGGGCACCAGGCCAAGGAAACAACAGAGACCCTGCCTAGAGGGGGGCAGCAACTGATGAAATGTCACCAGTAAACATCCCTAACAGACAGGTTGTTTCTACAGCAGGCTCATCACAAGCTGTAATAGCCTGAGACTGGCAGCTGCCAGTGCCAGGAAGGTAGAGCCATCGCTGCAGTCACTGGGAGCGCAGAGCACCCAGGGCAGCCGGAGGGGGCAGGGCTGCGGGACAGCAAGGGTCCCCCAGCCACCACCCACGCTGACACACTGCCCACAGGCTCCCTGCCCTGTTTTCCCCTCTTACACCCACAGTTTGAGTCAGCCTCCGGAAAGGCTGCCCAGATGCATTTCCCAATCCCAACTATATTTTGTGTTCACAGAGCTAAATAAACATCTGAAAGGGCAAGAGAGCCCCGTGTCATGCCCAGCCTATCTCCGAGCCATGTGGAATCATCAGATTTTCAGAGAGCAGGGGGTCAGCGGCAGTAAGTCCTTGACAACTAAATCGCTTGAAATGCCCTTGTAAATGCCTATTTCCAGCCTCTCCCTTCCCATACACGTACTCTTCGTGATGGAGCCAGCGATGGCACCTTAAGCCAGTGGTTACACCAGCAACAAGCAGGAGCTGCGTCAGCCAAAGTCGCACCCAACCCCCCCTTAGCTCACCCACCTCTTCTGGGGCCAACTCTGCAACCCAGAGTACCCAGCGAGTTGGTCAGCGACAGCTACAAAACAAACTCTGGTGCAGTTTCTTGGCAAGATAATCCTGGTACAATTACAACGGGAGGCAGCAAGGGCTGCTCCTGCTTAGAAAGATGAGGAATTTGCTCTAGAGGATCCCCAAGGGATGAGGCTCAGGGAAAGGCTGGCATTCTGGTGTGGCACCACAGGCCAAAAACAAACGTCACTGAAATCCCCCATGCAAAGCCTCACACTCAGCCTGAAACCTTCGTATGTTCACACTCCGACTCATTTCCTGCTTCGACCTCAACATGAAACCACATCACCTCCCAGCACCAATGGTCCATCCCCAGCATCCCTCCCTATCCTAGCCCCAGCTTTGTCAGGCAGCTGCCAACCAGGACTTACAGAAATGGAAATCCCTGGGGAAAAAAAAAAGAGTTCTTGGAGATGGTCTATTTACAGTTAGTGGTGAATGAGCAAGTGATGCAATCAGGCTGTCACGGCCTTGGGGTCTAGGGCAGGATGCAGAGGGCAGCTCCAGCCTGACTTGTCCGTACAGGCCAGGCAGAGGACACAGCGCCCAGATGACCACAACAAGATGTGGAAGTTGGGTAACTTCTTCAGCTCACCAGCCCACCTCCCAGCTCTGTCTCTCAGTAGGGTGTACGATTCCTAAGGACATGTTGATAACATCGTGCTCCATAGACAGCATCCCCACCAAGCTGCAGGCAGAAGCACTGTGAGGCTCTACCATGAGGCAGCAGGGGCCAACACATCCAGTGACAGGAACGGCATCCTCCAAAGGCAAGCAAGCACAGCAGAGCACAGACTCGTAAGGGAGAGCAGAACCACACAGCCTCACTCTTGGCCATCAGCAAACAGTGAGGGACAGAGACCGCGCAGCAACCTTTCCAAAACCCAAAAGGTTCACCAAGAGATGGGGCGCAGCTTCGCTTCTCTTTGCACAGAGCAAAGGGCAGCGGAAGCCACTCAAAATGTTTATCAGGACTGGGCTGTTGACAAGGGAAGGGGGGGCAGCAAGCTTGCACCCTCCAGCTTGCGTGGAGTTTGACTCGGTGGCAAAGCACAACTCACTGATGCTGAACAACTAACGTAGCTTTCTACTTCATTATGCCTTCTACTCGCTGGGTAAAGCGGAACCAGGTTTGGTCAAGCATGAAAGAACAGGAGAGACACAAATCAGCGTCCAATCCCTGCTTAATTTAAGGACAAGGGAGGTTTGCCGGGCGCAGTGAAAGCACCATTTGTTCCCCGCTGCACGGCGGGCAGCCGGAGCAGGGCCTCGCCACAGCCACATGACACGGCTTGCTGGGTCGGGCTCGCAGGGAGCTGCAGTGGGAATCCTGAACAGACTGTTACAGCAGCCACCATCCCAGGGGAGCGTGAGCACGAACAACACCAGCTTTGTTTAAGGCAGCAGTTGCCTTTTCACATATTAACCCCTTTAGTGAGAAGGCTGAAGAGATACCTGGCCACAGATGAGCTGTGCCATCAACATGCCAGGCACCCACACCAAGAGCCACCCCCGCGACCATGCCGACCCCAGCCCAGGGATGGGACACCCTATTCCTGCCCCCAAAATGACCCGCCACCATGAGATAAGCTTCACAAAGCCCACGCTTATCCAGAACACGCAATTCACTCGGCTCAGAAAATCGGATTTAAAACACATTATTGAAACATTTCACTCCCCAAACCCACACGGTGCTTAAATTAGCTCCATGGGGCCACCATGGCCAGGGCTGGACCAACATTTGGGAATCACTGTGCCCAACTCAAACCTCACTCCTCAGTTTACCTCACTTTTGATGAGCAAACTGGCCATTTTTAAATTTATTAAGAAGTCCGACCTGGCTGATCCTCCAGAGCCCACAGCCCCTGTACCCAAAAGGTGGCATTTCCCAGAGTCATAGTGCCGGAGCCAGCACCAGAGGAGGAAGGAAGGAAGGAGATGGGGAGCACCCTGCCGAGCATCCCTGCCAGGGGAGCAACACGCTCACCGTGCGCTCGGCCTCAACCGAGGTTCAGCCAGAAAGCAGTTCTCCCTGTTGTGAGATATTGCTAATCTAATCACATAAGATGATCTCAAAAATTACATTGGCCTTCTGCCTTTGTTCCATTTGAGCACGCCGCACTTCAGACCATATACACACAGTGATAGCAGCCCAGCTACGGCTGCTGAGCAGCAGGACAAGGACAGGAGAGGGATTTTAGCTGCTGTTAGGGGGCATGAGGGGTGGGGGGGAAGATGTCCTTTTTCATAACAGTTTCCTGCAGACCCTCAATACCCACATAAAAAACCAAGCAAAATTTAAGAATCCATTTACCCAAATGACTGCCTTAAGATTATTCTTGTTAGTTTGTTAAAGGACAAGTCAACTCTGCTGGGATTTAAATACACAGGAACTGTGATATCCCAGCTACAGCTGGAGCAGAGGCATACAGTTACACCTCGGGGTCAGTGCACCCCTCGGGATGCTGCACCCCATCCTCCCTGCTCACAAGCAACAAGGAGGGCAAGCGCTCACCCAAGCCAGGAGTGGATGCAACTTCAACCAGGGAGGTAAGGTCCA
Source organism: Actenoides lindsayi (assembly GCA_025331215.1). Taxonomy (NCBI): domain Eukaryota; kingdom Metazoa; phylum Chordata; class Aves; order Coraciiformes; family Alcedinidae; genus Actenoides; species Actenoides lindsayi. Next base: position 3,498 of record WTSP01012270.1, read on the forward strand.
ATTATATAAATGAGCACTGAAAGCTTCCTGTAATCATTTCTCCGTTGATATTTTCGGAGCACTTCTAATCAAGAAACAGCTGACTCTCTCATGGAAAATTAATTTCACTGTGATGATATGTACTAGAAGAGGCAGCAGGGTAATTTGCAGTTCGCAAGTTGATTCAGAAGAGGTCTGAACGTGATCCACACCAGTTACCAACACAGGAAAGGGATAGGCCTGATGTGTCTTGCTCCTGACCCCAACACACTTCCTTTTCCTGTGAAAAGGACCTTCCTTCAGCATTGCCCAGCATGGGGGATGGTGTGGTACCCCAAGCCCCATGCTGGGAGAGACAGCTGCCGTGGCTGGGGTCAGGAAGAGGGGACAGGCAGTTCAGGGCAGCGCTGTATGCCTGCAGCAGTATCAGCACCCAGCACAGTGGCCAGGCTTTCCTGAGGAAGAAGCAGCTCTTCCTCTGCTGTCAGATTTAGGGCTTTCTGTCACATCCAGCATTCTTCCTGGTTCATTAGTCCATCAACACTGCAGAAGTGCAGAGGGGCTGTTTATGAGTTTATCACAGTCTCATTGCAACATGCAGCCTTCTCCCGCTGGCAGCCAGGGCTCTGGAGCAGCTGAACCCTGTCTTGGCAAGGGCAGCCACCACATACCCCTGGCTCTGCCCCAGGAGCACACATCTCAACCAACACAGCCATAAACCAACGTACAACCCAGGAACTGCCACCAAACCAACCACTTTGCCAGGCACTGGGAGCAGGTATGAAGCACCCAGCAGAGCCTGCAGGACACCTGTGTGGGGGAGATGCAACTGAGACACTGGGAGGGGTGAAGGTCCCACGGGCAGTAGGGATGGGTGCTCAGGTCACCCCCAGCACCCCGCCAGGGCTGGGAGATCCTGCCTGATGCAAACACCAACCAGTACAGTCATGTCTACATTAAGCCTTTTGTTAAGCTCTCCCAGCAGATCCCCAGCATCAATTCAGCTCCATTAGCATTAGCAATACAAGGGGCTTAATCAAGCTCAGGGTAGACTAAGCCTCCAAGGAACAGATAGACCATTACGATGGTCTTAACTCATAACAAGCTAACTAGGAAATTTAGCAGCATCCCATCACTAATACACCGTGAGACCTCTGTCTCTATTAGCCTTCCAGTAGCATGGTATTCCCCAGACATACAGAGTGCCAGAACAATTAGATAAGACATCCCTATTAGTTTTAGGGAAATTAATACTAACACCACCACTATTATTTAGCCCTTTGCCTATAAATACTGCAGGAAGGAATAATTTGATACATTAAGTGGTGCAAGAATTAATGGTGCAGCAGCAGCACTGAGCTGGTGATTACAAACCACCCATCCCCAAAACTGGTAAGTTCACAGCCTGCCTGTGCATGGAACGTGAGGGGAAGATGGGTGACTCCAGAGATGCTTGACCAAAACCTGAATATGGGGAATCTAAACTGTCTTAGAGACAAATGACCCCAGGGAGGCCTCAGCACGGGGGAAGAAAATGCCGATTATTCTAATAGGCTCTACATTTTTAATGCATGCATTTCAGATGGCAGCTTCCAGTTGCAATCCCACAGCGGCTGAGCTAAGCTGCCTGTGCAACTCACTTTGAAGAACACTGAACTGCTTTTAGGATACCCAGCAAGATGAGCACGACGTGCTCTGCGCACACGGGAAAACTCAGGCGGCCAAGGGACCTCAAGAAGCGTTTGCAGCAGGAAAGCACCTGGGGCAGGAGCCCTGCACCCCGGCAGCAGCCAGGGCTGGCAGTGGGATGAGGCCCAGGTCACCCAGGTGCAGTCAGACCCACCGGGACAGCAAGAAGGGGAGCGCACGCGGTACCTGGCTCCTCGCAGGCGATGCTGTGGACGGGGAAAGCAGAGAACACTGCTTGTTTGCACGCCAGGGCAGTAATGCCAAGGGTGGCTGCAAAATCACACAGGACTTTGCAAATCCCAGCTCCACTGCCAGGCTCCGCTGCAATTCCTCTTTGCGAGGAAGGGCGTAGTGACATGTGCAGGCTGGAGCATGGAGCATAACAAGCATTTGCCCAAGTTAAATATTACCCTTCCTAGCGAGATTCGGACCCTCCTACTTTAATTGCAGTTCAGGAGATGCAATCGCACATGACTGCATCTCCTGTTTATTTTCCATCCCTCCTCCTTCACAGCGATGGGCAGCTCTCCCCATCTACGGCCAGCCCGCCCTCCCTACCTCGCCTCCCTTCGCCAGGGTCAGCGCAAACGCTTCCAAGGAGAAAAAGAGCATCAGCTGCCAGCAGATTTCTCCACACGCAGAGCATAAAAGCACAGCACTGGCTGGGCACTTGTGGGCACCGCACAGTTAAACGTGCAATAAAAGGCTTTTCAGCAGGCAGAGCGAAATGGTTGCTAACCTCTCGGGCTGGCAGCACTGGCAGGCTGCTGCTGGCTACCGACAGCAAACATTTACAGTTCAGCATTTGTTCCTTAGGTTCATTAGGAGACAAAGTGGCAGAAATTCCTGCCTCCCAGACAGCATCTCAAAGCAGCAGGAATCCTGATGCATGAGATGGATGCTTATGTAGGAACAGGATGAGGAAACAGAGGGAGAGCTTCAGTTTTTAAAAAAATAAAATTCAAACAAATAAGAATCAAGTTAACACTTAAGCAAGCGAGGGAGAGGAAGAGCAGGCAGACACTCCCCAGCATTGCCACTAAAGCAGGAGGGCAGGGAAGGATGTGGGCTGCTCAGGACAGCTCCTGTCTCCGAGGTCATGGGAATTGGCAGGGCTGGAGGAGAGAAAGGAAATCCTCTGCTGCAAGCAACCCTCCCTGGGCATCCTACACATCAAACAAGCAGCCTCAGGACATGCAGGAAAAAGGGGACATTGGGGTGGTACTGCCTAGGAAATGCATTCAATAGGGAGTTTTCATCAGGGTCATCCTTCACCAGTTGAAACAATCTAGAATACAGCCAGGCCACAGCAGAGAACAGAAGACAGGTTGGATTTGGATTTAAAATTTCTATATGCATCACGCACTATCAACATAGGCTTTGAATCACTGATTTATTAGTCTTTCAAATGAAGAGATTACCTCTGCCCATTGGGGAGTATAAAATTGTCAAGATAAAAAACAAAAGTCATGGATTTACTGACTCGGTTCACATGGCACAAACTGCACAGTCTGAAGCTTTAACACTCTGACTTTGATGGAGGAAAAGAGAATGGGATTGTTGTTTAGGATATTCCCAAAAAAACCCCAAAGACCTGATTTTTCAAGCATGTTTTACAAGTTCAGCATGGCTGAACAAAAAGGGTTATCACATGTACAGCCTCATGTTTGCTGCAAGTGAGCTGTTCGAAAGCGGAGTCCAAGATGCTGTTTCTGGTCAGTGGTTTGCCTCTCATACCAGGCAGGACCATCCCAGTTAACACGCATGAAACAATATGCCCTCCCAGCTGTCATGCTTAGATGCAGGCCCAGGATTTCTGGTTATAGCATCCAGGATGGCATTTGTTCTTCACTCAACTCAGCAAGACCCGCGGCACATCTTCCACAGCCATTTATGGCTAAAGCACGGTCCTGCTCCTATTTACATCATCTTTCTCTCAAAACAAAAAAAAAAAATTACCATGGGGAAAGTCCTGCTCCCTGCCTAGTTTGCCCATGATGCAGACATCCCAGGGGACCCATTCCTTGCCGCAGGAATGGAGAAACACAAGGCAGAGATTTTTGCCCCTGCAATGGGCTTGCCCGCCCCGAGCCAACGGCTGCTTCGTGGTTCTGACCTCAGCAGGGCAACAGGCACCGGGGGGGAACCCCCCCAGGAGGTGAAGGGCAGGCTGCAGAGTGCAACCCTCAGCCCATACTAAGGTGTTTACTCTGGTAATGCCCAAGCACCACGATGACTACTCCTATCAGCAGGGCAACATCCACCACTGCAAGCCACAGGCTTTCATCTGCCCTGACGCTGGGTGTTTCAACAGCTCACCGGGGCTAAAAAGCCAAGGGCCAGGAGCACGCGCTGCAATCCTGCAGTCAGTCCCTGCTGGGGAAAATAAAGCACCCCGCAACTGCTTCAGCCCTGGAAATAGAAAGGCTGCTTTGCAGCAAGCATGGTTTGCACCATGGAGACTGCATCTGAGGAGAGATTCCTCTGTAGCAATACCCCAAGACTGTCCCTGTTGTGTGGTTTCTTTTCCACAGTTTTGCAGGTCCTGGGAAAGCAGCTGTTTGAGCAGGCAGGGAAAGAGCATGGCCACAGCACCACTTCCATGCTATGCATCAGCCTGGCTCATCTGCTGGAGAGCCCGGCAGCCCTTTCAACTTAATTCTCCAAGCCGAAATTCTTCAATCACGTGGGATTATTGTTGTCCGAGATTTCAAAAGGCAGCAGCTTGGAGCTCCCTGCCAAGGGTACTTTCACTACACAGCACCATTAAGATCCACAGCAGCTTGGCCTCTGCAGTACGATTACAGAGTTGTTCTTGTCTGCAATAATTAAAGACCACGCTGCAAACAGTCAGTACAGCTGCTCTGTTTTTATAGAACAAAAAAAAGCTATCAGAGAGAGGATGCAACTTTTAAGTTCCAACATACAGACCATTCCCTGTGGCATTTTGTAACTCTGAAGTCCTAAGACATTTACTAGCTTCGTTAAGAGTTACGTAGCCTTGGAATACCTAACATTTTCAATACTGTTTTCTTCCTCCTGACAAGCAAACTAGTAATACAGCTGCTGTAAATAAATGAACCAATGCCAGCATCTGAGTAGGGGATGACTGCATTGGAAATAATTCATCCTTCTACAAACTTATTTAGCACTTAAGTAAGAGGCTACACATTACATCACACCCCGTGTGATGCCTTGCTGGGCGTCAGCAGAAAAGCAGTGGCATAAAAGTCTGTTTGGGACGGTTTGAATTGTGGAAAATGGAAAAGCCCTTTTCTCCATCACCCCACACCACAGACCTCTGTCGTGTGCTTTGGGATCAGACCCCAGGACTCAGCACATACCAGACCCTTCTCAAGGGGACAGCAGGGCAGGGAAGCACTGTGCCTTGTGACTTCCTCTCAGGATCACCCTCCTCTCCCTCTCTCTGCTGACTCATCCCTCCTTCCCAGCCACGGCAAACATTTACTAACAGCACTGCTGCCCTGGCACAAGAAAGCCCTAAACCTTATCACAGGAAGGAGAGAATAAAGTGCTCTGGCATCAGAAACAAGATTCACACCACCCTCCACCACAAGCACCACACTCATAGAACTGTGCCTAACGCATTAACATTAAGTTACATATTAATCCTAGATAAGCAGAAACAAGGCTATTAAGCGAGTGAGCTCAGCAAAGGATAAGAGTGTCTGCAGCCTCACGCTGTAAACCAGGGGTCAGGATCCACCACAGCACAATGGGGACATCACTGCTGGGGACGGGAAGCTCGTGGTCTCCCTGACTCCAGCCCCATCAGATTTTGCTGGGTTTATACAAAAAGGAGAAAAATGCGATGCAAGCTCAGCAGCAGAGAGCAGGCTGTGGAGATGGGGTTCTGGGCACCCAGCCTGGCTGCTCACAGTCTCCCAGCAGCACTGAGTTTCCTGCCTGGCCCACCACAGGCAGGAAGCAGCCACCACTGCCCACTCCTGCCCCAAGTCACCAACCGCCATCTGCATGGTGGCTCTGCAATTGCTTGGGGACTTCCAAGCCAAAGTTCTGCCATGTCACCCCACCTCACACCCCTGGAAAGGGACAAGCCCAAGTGGGAACAGCAAACACCCCCTCCTTCCGTTCCAATCCCCAACAGAAACACCTTTAAGCTCCTCACACACAGCAGCAGCTGAATTTTCTTAAAGAGAGTTTTGTGTTTACCGAGGGATCTGAGCAGCGCTCATTGATATGAGCAACAGGGCAGGGGAAAAAATAAAATAAACTAATCAGTTCCTGCCTGCCTGCGCCCAGAAGTCAAGCTCTGCAAACAAGAGCCAGATATTTAGCTACCTTGGAAAACATCAACATGCTGGGAATGGGAAGCCAGCACTCCCCAGGCCAAACAGCCTGCCTCAGCCCCATGCAGGATGCATCCCTCCACCATGCCCAGCTCAGACCACACTGCCCCAGCCCACCCCTGCACAAACCCCTTGGGATAAGGGGACTGCACTTGGCAAACAAGGAGGGGCATCGATTTCTAACAGGCGGACACATCGCTCGGTTTGGGTGCAGGAGCAGAGTTCAGACACGGCAGCCCGTGCGAGGGGACTGGCACAGGCAGACAGCACCAGAGGCTGCTCCAGCCCCTACCACAGCCTGCCAACAGGACCTGGGTGGGCACTAGCAAGGCAGAGCTGAGGAGCAGCTCGGTGCTTTGTTACCACAGCATAAGGGTGGGCTCTGGGAAAGCCAGGAGCACGCTGGCATCCTCCTGCACAACCAAAGCCCCGGGCAGAGGCAGGGTGAGACACTGCAGCTCGGGGATGCTTGGCCTGTGAACAGGAAGGGTGAGGTGACTCAGAAGTATGACCACTAAAAGCAAATGCTGGCCACCTCCTGTACCAAGGCAATGCCAGTCCCTGTGACATCTCCCTGCCCTGGGCTTTCAGTCTCAGACACACAGAGGGAAGTCCTTGTGCTCACCCAAAGCTGGGGTGATCCCAGCATGGGCTTCCCTGCCCTCACCCAAGCAACTCCCCATAGGTGTACACAGAGCCCAGAAGTACCAGCTTCCAATTTCTGTCACCTCTTGCATCCAGCTCCCATTTAAGAGTCTCCTCAGCCTCCAGTCCTCACATGACTAGTCGGTACTTAAATCCACAAGTACATCAAGCACGCTATGAGGTCTCGGGGATGGCATATTTCCTTTGCATCCTAAAAAATGCACCAAAACACCACACATCTCAATGTGCATCTCATGAAGACACACCAGAGCAGCTCCTTGCTGGTCTTGGGGCCAGGCACAGGCAGTGTGGCATCACCTTGGCAGGCACTGGCAGACCCCACACAGAACAGCTGGAAGCAAAGGCAGCTTTGTCAGGGGCTTAATATCCTCCTCCTCTCTCTCTGCAAACATCCCCTCACTTCAAACGTGCACAGACCCCCAGGTTTGGGAGGGTGCAATGAAGGAGCTGGACAGGTGGCGAGGGCAGGATTCCTCCAGTCTGGGGCAGCCCCGAGGAGCTGCGGGGAAGAAGCTGATTTGGGCTGGTGTCACATGGACCTTGCCCACACCAGCCCCTCAAACCCACCAAGCACGGCAGCAGCCCACAGCAATGCAGCATCCCACCCTCCTCCTCCTCCCTGCCAAGGCACCAGTCTTCCCTCCACACCATGTAAAAAGATTTTAGATTACACCGATTTATCCACTCAAGTTACCAGATTTGTCCAGGTTGTGGCAAGGTATTGCAGATAAACACCATCCTCCTCTGCTCCCCCCTTCTCCACGTGGCTCAGCCCTTGGCAGCATTTTGCAACTGAGCACTACAAATGCCATGCTGTACTTCAGCAGCATCCTGCAATCTGGGGGATTTCTGACCCAGTCCAAAGCCAGATGCGGATGCAGTGCCCCACATGGAAAGGGGGAGGGGGGAAAGGGTTGGTGTCAGCACCCGCTGCCAGCCCTGCTTTGCTATCAGCTTTCTGCAGCGCAGCAGCAAATGAGACAATTACTATGTCGACTGGCATTTTTTCTTTTTTAATTAGGTGAAAGCAGGGTTAACCTAGAGCACCCTGAAGCTGGGCATTCCCCCTGCCCCAGCACAGCTCCCTCCACCTGCTCTTGCCCTTCCCAACCTGACGCACAGAACAAACAACCCAGGAGCTGCTTAACAGGGCCAGGTACCAGCAGACACCTCACTGCTGCAGCCTAGAAATTGTAAGACCCAAGTCACCGGAAAGCCAGTGCTGACGGGATGACTGCAAGCTAGCAAGCCTGCTGAGGCCTCTGAAACACAAAAGGATGCTTGACCAATCCTTGCCTGTAATTACAAATGCAAGTTAGGGCAGGAGGATGCATAATGGGCTTGGGCCAGAGGAGAGCTGAGGCACAGCCTCATTTGCAGGTTTGATAAGCAATAAATTAAACATGGGAACACTCTGCACCCAGCACAGGAGGGCTCAGGACATGTCCATGAGAGACAGGGCAGCCAGGGAGCCCCGTGCTGAGTTTATCTCCCTGTACTTACTCCAAGGTTCTCTCTGCAGCAGCACACAGCGAGAGAAAACGATGAGAAGCTCTGAGAACTGGAGGGGAGAGAAGTTTGAAAAGCCCCAAGAGTGCTTTAAGTGAAGGGGAAAGGGAAGGAGCAGCAAGACTGTGGCCTGAGAACTGCACAGGTTGGTTCACCTCAAAGCAGAAGTGGCCAGTAGTAGCTGTCCTCCAGACAAGCCATTGGTTTGGGGTGTTTTCTGTTCTGCAGGCAGTGCCGACAGTCATGTTCACAGAGCAGGAGAGCCATGAGCTGCAGCTGCCCTCCTTATGTCGAACGGCAGCGAGATGGAAGGTGATTACTGGAATGAACTTCTCTTTTTAAGAAAGAGGAAGGTGATTTGGGTAGCCGGTGTATTTTCAGCAGCCTGCCGAGCTAGGCTGGGACAGCGGCTGCGTGCAGGTGAAGCGGCACAAGGTGTGCTCGCAGGGTGCTGCCCACAGACACGGGGACAGGGCATCTGCAATCAGCACCACACCTCTCACAGCAAAAACCCTAACCTTGCGAGAAAGGGATAGCTGCGTGCCTCGGACACCCCTGCCCTATCACACCACGCAGACCCTGGCAACCACAACAGCTCTTAACTGGAAAGTCGTTTCAAACTTGCCTCAATATCTGCTTAAAGCAACACGTCCTTCCGCTGCCTTGGCACGATGAACTAAACCCCGCGCAGCAGGGCTGCTGCCACATCTACCAGCGGCCCCCTCCCAGCCCACGCACCGCAGCCGGGGCCAGGCTGGGGTGCAGGCAGGGGGCCAGGCACCTCCTCACCCCACACCGGGACAAGCTGCAGGCAGGGCAGAGCCGGCCCGTGCCGAGCCGGAGCCCCACAGCCAGCAACCTGCTAGCCCAGGAGATGGGGAGAGCTGCTCTTGCCGCAAGGTGCGGGCTCCCACCACACAGCACAGCAAAGGCCAGAGCAAGGAGCAAGTGCCTCTGGGCTAAAGGAGCACCATACTCCTACCGCCTCGTCGCTTCAGACTTTTCCCGTCTGGTTTTGCATTTGGTCACTGATTTGGTCTGAAAGGCGTGTGCTTAGCTACTCACCTTCTTTGAAAGCAAGGCTCACTACACAGAAACACAGCTGAATAATATTCTTGCTCAATAGCCGGTCTCCAGGCTGGCATTTTCAAGGACTTTGATCCATTTCAAATAAGGCAATGAGCTTAGCTCTTGATTAAATACATAGCATAATCCACCTAAATCTTGTTAGCCGAGAAGCAAGTCACTCGTCTCACTAGTTGTGGGTGGTGTTGTGTTTTGCTGCCAGGGGAGCAGGGCTGGCTGCAGCGTGAAGTTGCCCCTCCAGGGCACGTCCCAGGTAGGCAGAAGCACTGGGGCAGCTGGTGACCCCAGCAAGAAGGCACACTGCTTGCCACTGCTGCTCCAGCAAGCCTGCATGGATTCAAGGTACAAAGTTTATGGGGTCCTTCTGCAATGCTTCCTCCAACAACAGGCAAAAGCCACCCACAGAAAGAGCCTGCCCCCTCCCCACATAGGGATGGTGCCTCTGGGCTTGCTCTGTGGCCAGGGCAGTGGGCACCCAACAGCCAGCAAAGACCTAAAAAACTCCACAGCAAGTGGAATTACCGACCCTGAGCGAGGGAGCCAGGCTGTACCACGGAAGAAGGATGAGCTGCAGCTTTGGGAAATTTCGCACTGCATTGGTCACGCTTTCCCTTCCTCGGGAGGAATTAATGAGTAGCACAGCATTTGTAGAGCCTTAGCAGAGAGGCCTGGGTGCCAAGTCAGAAGCGCATCACGACAAAGGCAACTATTTCCACTGCCAGACATGCAAGAGCCCAGCTCTGGGTGACACAGAGGTGGGCAGCCAGGGTCAGCCTGGATCCGGGCAGGATGGGAGGCAGGCAGCCAGGGTCAGCCAGGCACACACACCCCACTCCCAAGGGCACCACTGCCGTCTGGCTGCTCCGGCAGCTCTCACCAGCTGGGACAAGGAGAAGCAGCACCACTTCCCTCCCACCTCCCAGGCAGCCTCTCTCCACTCTGCACTTCCCAGTGCCAAAGCCAGCACGTCTGCACACGTACTGGTGCCATCCCCAGCAGCGGGACACGAGGGAACGATGCAGTTTGGGAAGCCTGACAAAAAGAAACCCTTCTTCCCCAGCCTCCTGCCTGGCTCCAGAATAATTCTATAGACTTACAGACGAGCCTTTCAAAGCACACAGAGGCAGAACACCAAGCAGGCAAAGGCCATGAGGATGTTCTATCCCAGCCTGAGGTAGCATGACCCTGCTCCTCACCAGTGACTCCCCTACAGCCACTTCCTCCCAGGCAGAAAATCACGCTTAGATGTGGGACAGGAGAGATCTGCTTCCAAGATTACGGCATATTTATTGTTTGAGTCACTAGAAGACAAATTCCCTGAAAAGCACCATTGCTCCCTATTTCCTTTTGGGTTCCAGACCCAGCTCTGCAGGCAGGTGACCCCCAGGGCTGATTCCAACCCAGATGTAGGAGCCCTGCAAATACCTGCTCCATGCTGCATTAGCAGCTCCAAGGCTTCCTGCAGCAACCAGGCATGTTACAACAGCAACTGGAAGGATTTTAAATTAATTTAACCATGTTAACATGTTATGTGGCTTCTGTCATCTCAATTACCTTAAAAAACCCAGGCACAGATCTTGAGGGAAGTGCAGGGAGGAAGAAAAAAATTGATTTAAGAATTAAGGGGGGGGGGGGGGGGGGGGGGGGGGGGAAAAAAAAAAAAAAAAGGGTTTGGGAAAAAACAGAAAAGAGGGGTGAAGGGGAGAAAGGGGGAAAAAA